>JAJSRW010002122.1:0-65000 GCA_022414725.1 Microglena sp. YARC | reverse complement strand
ATCTCACCAGGGGTCCCCAGCCTCACTAGTTAGGGGTCCCCTGCTATCTCACCAGGGGTCCCCAGCCTCACTAGTTAGGGGTGGCACTTCGTGCCGCACACTACAAATCCGGTGGGCTACTCAACTAGTCTGAAATCAGGCTTGAATAGCCCACCCAGCTACACAACCTTGCCTACAGAAATCTGAAATAAAAAACACTGGCAGGGGACTGTGCAGTCGCTTCTAGCTAGGGAACGGCAACCAATATTAGTGTTTGGAAAACTAATATTAACTAATATTTTTATAGCGTCACACGGGCGTCACAATAATATAAATTTTTCAAATAAATTCGGAATTCTGGTGAGACGGCTCGACCGACTAATATAATATTATATTATTTATTCACTAATATTATATAACATAGGCAACCCTTACTACAAGCTGGGCACTCCTACGAGCAACGCTCAGCTTCACCAAAAATCCGACTTCGCCAGAAGTACAGCGTACTCTACAGAAATACAGCATAGTCTACAGAGTTACAGCATAGTCTACAGAAGAACAGCATAGTCTCCAGAAGTACAGCATAGTCTACAGAAGTACAGCATAGTCTACAGAAGTACAGCATAGTCTACAGAAGTACAGCATAGTCTACAGAAGTACAGCATAGTCTACAGAAATACAGCATAGTCTACAGAAGTACAGCATAGTCTACATAAGTACAGCATAGTCTATACAAGTACAGAATAGTCTACAGAAGTACAGCATAGTCTACAGAAATACAGCATAGTCTACAGAAGTACAGCATAGTCTATACAAGAACAGCATAGCCCGAGCATAGCCTACAGAAATACAGCATAGTCTACAGAAGTACAGCATAGTCTATACAAGTACAGCATAGCCCGAGCATAGCCTACAGAAATACAGCATAGGCTACAGAGGTACAGCATATTATAGGGTAGCCCAGCTTCACCAGAAGTCCAGCATAGTCTACTGAAGTACAGCATAGTCTACAGAAGTACAGCATGGTTGTGCGTGATTTTGCACTCTGTCAAGCAAACATATACTTTCTGAATTACTCTACTGCTATGTATCCCCCCACCCCCCACACCCCCAGGTTTGTTCAGGACGCTGCCTCCTGCGTCGCAGACACATTATCAAAGGGCCTGCTACCTGGCAGATGCAGATTTCGGAGGGCCTGCTGCCTGGCAGATGCAGATTTCGGAGGGTCTGCTGCATCTCTGAGGTTCTGTGTGCGTCGATGGTCAGTTGGTGGTATGGTACAGCAACCACCATGACAATGTGTGATAGGACATATTGTACTATACACACACTAGACATAAAGGGCTTCATATTCAGTTGGTGGTATGGTACAACAACCACCATGGCAGGATCCATCAATCGCCATAGAATCATTCCGTCCATCACATTGCCTGAACAAAAATAAGACAACACAGGGGAAACAAATTGGGCCCCTTTTTGGTCCTTGCTTGGGGGCTGGGTACAATCTTCTAGTCATCGTGGTACAAGCTTGATATATACCTAAATATTCATCCTACCAGATCCTTCATCAAATTTAGAGTCTAGAAGATCGCAGTCACCCCACCTCCCGGTCATCTCCAAATCGGGGTATTAGCTGTCGTGCAGGCTTGAATATCTCCTCACACATACACGCACACACTCACGCATGCACGCACACACGCTACGCACGCACGCAACGCAAACACACACACACACGCACGCACACACACACACACACACACAATTATGGGCTTGTAGGGTGTGTGCTGCGATGTGTGTGTGTTGCAGAGCGTGTAGAGGGGCGGGTTGTTGGAGGCGGTTGTATAGTGGCGGTTTGTTAGTGGTGCTTGGGCTAAAATCTCTCGACATGAAAGCATCAGCAAAATTCTGTATGGGCGGGTGAATCCATGGGTGTATGGGTGGGTGTATGAGTGGGTGTATAGGTGTATGAGTGGGTGTATGGGCGCTATGAGTACAGTGGAGTCTCAAGTTCACTTCCTCCTCGAATGCCCTGTGTTACAGTGTACTAAATGTTTTCAAATTGGTCAGCGCTTAAAGCGCACAAACGTCAAATCAGTCAGCGCTTTGTACTGCAAAAAGCGCAAAAACTGCGCGCTGCGCCCACAGGGGGTTGAAAACACTGAGGGAAACGCGCAGTGGGGCTCAAAAAGCGTGAGCGAAATTGCGCTGCCGCGCACACTTTATACCAGTACTTTATAATATTTTTGTAATTGTTTTATTTTGTAATTATTTATAGTACTTAATAGTATTTTATAGTATTTTTGTACCCTGCTGTGTTGGTATCTGTCGAGGCCACTGTTTCTGTTTTGGGCTACGCGTCGCAGCTTCTAGGCAGCTCCTTTAACCCACCCTTGAGCCTAACCTGAAGCTAGCTAGTGCGTCTGAAAGCTGATACGACAGGCATTCAAATGCAGCTGAAAGCTTTGGGCTTGCTCTACTGGCTGGCTAATGGAGCTGACGGGAAGCTTCCACGAGTAGCCCAAAATTGAAACAGTGGTCGAGACAACATAGGAGGAAGTAATCCCGTATCTTTCGAGACAACATAGTAGTTAATCTTTTTCTTTTTTTCCCCTTCTTTGTGCATGATGTTCATAAGTCCCCCTTGACTCCGTCAAACCGAGGGCACATTTGGAGTCCACTAGGGGACCAGGAATAATGTAATCATCATCATAATCATCATCACCATCATCATCATAGTAGTAAGATATCCCGCTTTGACGAATGGCTCAATGGAAGAGCTCGTTGGAACAAGAAGGTGCCCTTTAGTGTTTGAATCCCTACGGGTGCGCTTAAGTGTTCGTGGTCATTGTCAAACGCCATGGTAGCTTTGTCCAGGTAAAGTAGCATCCCGTTCTCTACCGCCGCATCCCGTTCTCTACCGCCGTAAGACAGGACTCCCATAATACCACACCCCACCAGGCGTTATCATTACTTTAGGAGGAAGTATTATACTTATTCTTTGTACAGTTGTCATTCAGTGGCGTAGCCATTACACACATTGAATTGACTTTCATGCAATACAATTAATTGAACTAAAACAAATTCAAGTTGCTATCAATTTAAATTAATAAATAAATAAAATATATATATATAAATAAATTATAACAAATGATTCAAATCATTTCCTCCAGGCGCCCTTCATACAGTTGTCATTCCGTGGCGTAGCCACAACAAGTGTTGTACAGTTGTCATTCCGTGGCGTAGCCACAACAAGTGTTGTACAGTTGTCATTCCGTGGCGTAGCCACAACAAGTGTTGTACAGTTGTCATTCCGTGGCGTAGCCACAACAAGTGCTGTACAGTTGTCATTCCGTGGCGTAGCCACAACAAGTGCTGTACAGTTGTCATTCAGTGGCGTAGCCACAACAAGTGTTGTACAGTTGTCATTCCGTGGCGTAGCCACAACAAGTGCTGTACAGTTGTCATTCAGTGGCGTAGACACAACGTGGGCTGGCTAAGAGGGGACCTCTACACACCATTTATGTTTTGGGCTACGCATCGCAGCTTCTAGGCAGCTCCTTTAACCCACCCTTGAGCGTAACCTGAAGCTAGCTAGTGCGTCTGAAAGCTGATACGACAGGCATTCAAATGCAGCTGAGAGCTTTGAGCTTGCTTTAATGGCTGGCAAATGGAGCTAGCGGGAAGCTACCATGAGTAGCCCAAAAAATGAAACAGTGCCTCTACTTGGGCAGCACAGGGGTCCTGCCTTGTAGCAGTACACCCGCACCTAGTCGTGCCCGACACTTCGCCTGATGGGGTAATGGGTCCACACACATTGTTACACCAGAATATCACTAGAGAACGATCGTTACAGAATATCACTAGAGAAGGATTGTTACAGAATATCACTAGAGAACGATGAAATAGTAAAACATCTGAACATAAGAAGATAAGAACATATGGATACATACAATGACGTAATCGACTAATCTATAACATTTAACGCAAGAACACAGGAACACAGGAATACAAATAATGACGTCATCCACTGATCCAGAACACCCTTAGAACACATGAATACAAACGATGACGACATCCACTAATCCAGAACATTGAACGTAAGAACACATGAATACAAGAACATAAGAGTACAAGAGCATTAGAACACATGAATCAATATGATGACGACATCCACTTATCCAGAACATTGAACGTAATAACACATGAATACAAACGATAACGAGATCAGGAAAATCTGCAGACCAAGCATGGCCAATACATGAGCCCCCGAGTAATATAAGTCATATATGGGTGAAGGAGCTAACAGGTAGTAGGGACCGGCATATCATATGATGTTAACCAAGGGCGAGTGTGATAGCATATGATATTGTAAATCAATGGTAGCTTTGGCGTAGTCAGACTGCCGGCATCATATGATATCATGCTGCAGTTCCATAGTCATAACTCCTCCCCTCACAGTAACAAGTTCTACGCAGCGTTGCATGCGACGCTGAAAATTTTGAGAGTAGGAGAGAGTGATCGGCTGACAGGTGGAACGGTAAGCGAGTTAGTTTTAAGCACGAGGGGTGCTGACCATTGGTTGACATGTCAGGCTTCATCGTGGTCAGACGGATGGATGGATGGATGGACGGACGGAGGGAGGATGGACGGACGACGGGTTGGACGACGGAGGGTACGGAGGGAGGGTGGTGGAGGGATGGCTACTAGGATGGTCCATGGATGGATGGATGGCTTTGATGGCTTTTGATGGCTTTGATTGTGGCTTTGATGGCTTTGATGGCCTTTGATGGCTTGATGGCTTTGATGGCTTTGATGGCTTGGATGGCTTGGATGGCTTGGATGGCTTGGATGGCTTGGATGGCTTGGATGGCTTGGATGCCTTGGATGGCTTGGATGGTTGGGATAGGCATGGATGGCTTGGATGGTTGGATGGCTTGGATGGCTTGGATGGCTTGGATGCGCTTGGATGGCTTGGATGGCTTGGATGGGTTGATGGTTGGATGGCTTGGTATGGCTTGGATGGCTTGGATGGCTTTGGATGGCTTGATGGTTTGGATGGCTTGGATGGGCTTGGATGGCTTTGGTGGCTTGGATGGCTATGGTATAAAGCTTGGATGGCTTGGACCATGGCTTGGATGAGCTTGGATGGCTTGGATTGTTGTGGCTTGGGTGGGATGGCTTTGGATGGCTTGGATGGCTTGGTGGATGGCTTGGATGGCTTGGATGGCTTGGATGGCTTGGATGGCTTTGGATGGCTTTGGATGGCTTGGTGGCTTGGATGATTGTGGCTTGGATGGCTTGGATGGCTTGGATGGCTTGGATGGTTGGATTGGATGGTTGGATGGCTTGGATGGCTTGGATGGCTTGGGATGGCTTGGATGGCTTGGATGGCTTGGATGGCTTGGAATGGTTGGATGGTTGGATGGCTGGCTTGGATGGCTTGGATGGCTTGGATGGCTTGGATGGCTTGGATGGGCTTGGATGGCTTGGATGGCTTGGATGGGCTTGGATGGCTTTGGACTGGCTTGGATGGCTTTGGATGGCTTGGATGGCTTGGATGGCTTGGATGGCTTGGGGATGGATTATTTGGATGGCTTGGATGGCTTGGATGGCTTATGCTGGATGGCTTGGATGGTTGGATTGGAATGGAATGGGCTTGGATGGATTGGCTTGGATGCGCTTTGGATTGGCTTGGATGGCTTGGATGGCTTGGACTGGCTTGGATGGCTTGGATGGCTTGGATTGGTTGGATGGCTTGGATGGCTTGGATGGCTTGGATGGCTTGGATTGTGGATGGTTGTTGGATGGCTTGGATGGCTTGGAATGGCTTGGATGGCTTGGATGGCTTGGTGGATGGTTGGATGGCTTTGGATGTGCTTGGATGGCTTGGGGCTTTGGATGGCCTTGGATGGCTTGGATGGCTATGGATGCGCTTGGACTTGGCTTGGATGGCTTGGATGGCTTGGATGGCTTGGATGGCTTTGGATGCTTGGATGGCTTGGATGGCTTGGATGGCTTTGGATGGCTTGGATGGCGCTTTGGATGGCTTGCGGATGGCTTTGGATGGCTTGGATGGCTTTGGATGGCTTGGATGCTTGGATGGCTTGGAATGGCTTGGATGGCTTGGATGGAGGCTTGGAATGGCTTGGATGCTTGTGATTGGCTTGGAATGGCTTTTGCTTTGATGGCTTGGATGGCTTGGATGGCTTGGATTGGATGGCTTGGATGGCTTGATGGCTTGGAATGGCTTGGGATGGCTTTGGATGGCTTGGATCTGGATGGCTTGGATGGCTTGGATGGCCTTGGATGCGGAATGGCTTGGATGGCTTGGATGGCATTGGATGGCTTTTGGATGGCGATTTGGATGGCTTGGAATATGGCTTGGGATGGCTTGGATGGCTTGGATGCTTGTTCTGGATGGCTTGGATGGCTTGGATGGCTTGGATGGCTTGGAATGGCTTTGGAGGATGGCTTGGATGGCTTGGATGGCTTGGATGCTTGGATGGCTTTGGATGGCTTGGATGGCTTGGATGGGCTGGATTGGATGGCTTGGTGGCATTGGATGGCTTGGATGGCTTGGATGGCTTGGATGGCTTGGATGGCTTGGATGGCTTGGATGGCTTGGATGGCTTGGATGGCTTGGATGGCTTGGATGGCTTGGATGGCTTGGATGGCTTGGATGGCTTGGATGGCTTGGATGGCTTGGATGGCTTGGATGGCTTGGATGGCTTTGATGGCTTGGATGGCTTGGAGTGGCGTTGGATGGGGATGGCTTGGATGGCTTGGTTTGGATGCTTGGATGGCTTGGAATGGCGCTTGGATGGCTTGGATGGTGGATGGCTTGGATGGCTTGGATGGCTTGGATGGCTTGGATGGCTTGGATTTGGACTGGCTTGGGATGGCTTGGATGGCTTTTGGATGGCTTGGATGGCTTGGATGGCTTTGGATGGCATTGGATGCTTGGATGGCTTTGGATGGCTGGATGGCTTGGATGGCTTGGATGGCTTGGATGGCTTGGATGGCTTGGATGGCTTGGATGGCTTGGATGGCGTGGATGGCTTGCGATGTGGCTTGGATGGCTTGGATGGTTGGATGGCTTTGGATGGGCTTGGATGGCGCTTGGATGGCGCTTGGATGGATGGCGCTTGGGATGGGCTTGGATGTGGCGCTTGGATGGCGCTTGGATGGCGCTTTGGATTGGATGGCGCTTGGGATGGGCGCTTTGGATGGCGCTTGGATTTGGATGGCGCTTGGATGGCGCTTGGATGGCGCTTGGATGGCGCTTGGATGGCGCTTGGATGGCGGCTTGGATGGCGCTTTTGATGGCTGATGGCTTGGATGGCGCTTGGATGGCGCTGGATGGATGGCGCTTGGATGGCGCTTTGGATGGCGCTTTGGATGGCGCTATGGATGGCGCTTGGATGGCGCTTGGATGGCGCTTGATGGCGCTTGGATGGCGCTTGGATGGCGCTTGGATGGCGCTTGGATGGCGCTTAGGATTGGGCGCTTGGATGGCGCTTGGATGGCGCTTTGGATGGCGCTTGGATGGCGCTTGGATGGCGCTTGGATGGCGCTTGGATGGCGCTTGGATGGCGCTGTGGAATGGCGCTTGGATGGCGCTTGGATGGCGGATGGATGGGACCCGTGGATGGGATGGCGCTTGGATGGGCTTGGATGGCGCTTGGATGGCGCTTGGATGGCGCTTAGGGATGGCGCTTGGATGGCGCTTTGGATGCGCGTGCGATGGAGCTTGGATGGGCTTGGTGGCGCTTGTTGGATGGCGCTTGGATGGCCCTTGGATGGCGCTTGGATGGCGCTTGGATGGCTTGGATGGCGCTTGGATGGCGCTTGGATGGCGCATGGATGGCGCTTGGATGGTTGGTGGATGGCGCTTGGATGGTGTTGGATGGCGCTTGGAGTGTTTGGATGGTGTTGGATGGTGGTTGGATGTGTGTTGGATGGTGGTTGGATGGTGTTGGATGTGGTTGGATGGTGGGTTGGATGGTGGTTGGATGGTGGTTGGATGGTGGTTTGGATGGTGGTTGGATGGTGGTTGGAGGGGTTGGTTGGTGATGGTGGTTGGATGGTGGTTGGATTGGTGGTTGGGATGGTGGTTGGATGGTGGGTTGGATGGTGGTGGAATGGCTTGGATGGTGTTGATGGTGGTTGGATGTGGTTGGATGGTGGTTGGTTGGTGGTATTTTTTCTTGGATGGTGGTTGGGATGGTGGTTATGGATGGGGTTGGATGGTGGCGCTTGGATGGTGGTTGGATGGTGGTTGGATGCGTGGGTGGGTGGTTGGATGTGGTGGTTGGATGGTGGTTTGGATGGTGGTTGGATGGTGGTTTGGATGGTGGTTGGATGGTGGTTGGATGTGGTGTGGATGGTGGATGGGTTGTTGATGGTGGTGGATGGTGGTTGGTGGATGGTATTGGATGGTGGTTGGTGGTTGGATGGTGGTTGGATGGTGGTTGGTTGGGTGGGTTGGATGGTGGTTGGATGGTGGTTGATGGTGGTTGGATGTGGTATGGTGGTGGTGGATGGTGGTTGGATGGTGGTTGGATGGTGGTTGGATGGATGGTGGTGGATGGTGGTGGTTGGAGTGGTGTGGGTTGGTGGTGGTTGGATGGTGGTTGGATTGGGTATGGTGGTTGGATGGTGGTTGGATGGTGGTTGGTGGTGGATTGGGATGGTGGTGTGGTGGTGGTTGGATGGTGGTTGGATGGTGGTTGGATGGTGGTTGGATGGTTGGATGGTGGGGATGGTGGTTGGGATGGTGGTTTGGATGGTGGTTTGAATGGTTGGTGTGGTAATGGTGGTTGGATGGTGGTGGGATGGTGGTTGGATGGTGGTTGGATGGTGGTTGGATGGTGGTTGGATGGTGGTTGGATGGTGGTTGGATGGTGGTTGGATGGTGGTTGGATGGTGGTGGATGGTGGTTGGTGGTGGGATGGATGGTGTTGGATGGTGGTTGGATGGTGGTTGGATTGGGGATGGTGGTTGGATGGTGGATGGGTGGGTGGGTTGGAATGCAGTGGTTGGTCCGGTCGGTTTTGGATGGCAATGTTGGATGGTGGTGGATGGTTGGATGGGTGCCGTTGTGGTGGTGGTTCCCAGTTTGATGGTTGGATGGTGGTTTGGATTGGTGGTTGGATGGTGGTTGGGATGGTGTTGGATTGGTGGTTGGATGGTGGTGGATGGTGGTTGGTGGTGGTGCAATGGATGGTGGCATGGATGGTGGTGTGGGAGTTGGATGGTGGGTTGGATGGTGTTGGAATGGTGTGGATGGTGGTGGGATGGTGGTGGTGGTGGTGGTGGGGATGGTGGTTGGTGGTGGGCCAAATGGTGGATGCCGGGGGATGGTGGTGGATTGGTGTTGGATGGATGGTCCATGGTGGGATGGTCCAGGTGGGATGTGGTGGGATCGCCGTGGTCTTGAACATCGCAGTTTGTGGGATGTGGTGGGTCAATGGTGGTGGGATCGGTGGTGAGGGATGGTGGTGGGATGGTGGTGGGACTGGTGTTGGGATGGTGGTGGACCTAGTGCGTTGGGATGGTGGTTGGATGGGGTTGGAATATGGTGGGTTGGATTGGATGGGGTGGTCCAATTTGAACATGGTGGTGGGTGTTTTGGATGGTGGTTGGATGGTGGTGGGATGGTGGGCTGGGATGGTGGTGGTGAATGGTGGTTGTGGGATGGTGGTGGGATGGTGGTGGCTGGTGGTTGGCATGGTGGTTAGGATGGTGGTGGGAGGTGGTGGGATGGTGGTGGATGGTGGTGGGATGGTGGTGGGATGGTGGTGGGATGGTGGTGGATGTGGTGGGATGGTGGTTTTTATTGGTGTGGGATGGCGGTGGATGGTGTGGGATGGTGGTGGGATGCGTTGGTCAGTGTGGTGGTGGATGGTGGGTGGGAATGTGGTGGGATGGTGGTGGTGGGAATTGTTCTGCGTGGGGATGTTGTGGTGGGATGGTTGGTGTGAGACACTGGTGGTGGGATGGTGGTTGGATGGTGTGGTGGTGGGCTATGGTGGGTGGGATGGTGGGGATTGGTGGTGGGATGGTGGATCTCTGGGATGGTGGTGGGATGGTGGTGGGATTGGTGTGTGGGATGTTGGCTGGGAATGGTGTGTGGTGGATGGTGGTGGATGGTGGTGGGATGGGTGGGATGCGGTGGTGGGATGGTGGATGGTGGTGTGGATTCATGGTGGTGGATGGGCATGGTGAGTGGGTGGTGGTGGGAATGGTGGTTGGGATGGGCAATGGTGGGTGGGGTGGGTGGTGGCAGGGGCATGGTGGACTATGGTGGTGGATGCGGTGGTTTTGATGGTGGTGGGTGGATGGTGGTGGATGGTGGGTGGATGGTGCTTATCAGGGATGGTGGGTGGGATCTGGTGATGGTGGTGTTGGTCCGTGTGGGTGGGCATGGTTGGTCGTGGTGGGATGGTGGTGCGCGTCATGGTGGTGGGATGGTGGTGGTCGGGATGGTGTTGGGTGGTGATTGGTGGTGGATGGACCCCAGTGTGGGATGGTGGTGGTATGTGGTGGTGGTGATGTACACTCACAGTGGACCATATACGCGTGGTGGGATGGTGGGTGGATGGTGGTGCATTGAGTATGGTGATGAGTGGGATGCGGCGCGGACCTACGTGACACATGTTTCTTGGGATGGGAATGGGTCATCGTGGGTTAGGG
This sequence comes from Microglena sp. YARC, assembly GCA_022414725.1. Classification (NCBI taxonomy): domain Eukaryota; kingdom Viridiplantae; phylum Chlorophyta; class Chlorophyceae; order Chlamydomonadales; family Chlamydomonadaceae; genus Microglena; species Microglena sp. YARC. The sequence goes on along the minus strand of JAJSRW010002122.1, from coordinate 54,326 downwards.
TGGAGTGGGTCGGCTCGGGTATGGTGTGGGATGGTCCTAGATGGATGGGATGGTGGGATGGGATGGGATGGGATGGAGGGGATGGGATGGATGTTTGGTGATCCGGATGGGATGGGATGGATGGGAGTGGATGGGTTGATGCGGATGGGATGGGATGCGATGGTGGGATGGATGGATGGGATGGGAGGGTTGGGATGGGATGGGATGGACAACTTATGGATGGGATGGGATGGGATGGTGTGGATGGGCATCACATGATCGGATGGGATGGGATAGGGATGGGATGGGATGCTGGATGGGATGGGATGGGATGGGATGGGAGGGATGGGGGATAGGGATGATGGCGATGGGAATGGATGGGATGGGAATGGGATGGAGGAATGGGATGGGAGAAATGGGATGGGGATGGGATGGGTGGGATTTGGGGATGGGATGGGATGGGATGGGATGGGATGGGGATGGGAAGGTGGAGATGGGGATTTTGGGATGGGATGCAGGGGAATGGATGGGATGGGATGGGATGGGAATTGGGATGGGATTGATGGAGGGATGATGGAGGGATGGGAATGGATGGGATGGGATGGGAATGGGATGGATTGGGCGATGGGATGGGATGGGATGGGATGGATGTATGGGATGGACTTCTAGATATGGGATCGAGCAATAGGGATGAAATGGGATGGGATGGGATGGGATGGGATGGGATGGGATGGGATGGGATGGGATGAGTGATGCATGAGGATAGAAAAGGTGGGGATGGGATGGGATGGGATGGGATGGGATGTGGGATGGGATGGGATGGGATGGGATGGGATGGGATGGGAAATGGGATGGATGGGATGGGATGGGATGGGATGGGATGGGATGGGATGGGATGGGGGGATGGGATGGGATGGGATGGGATGGGATGGGATGGGATGGGGATGGGATGGGATGGGATGGGATGGGATGGGATGGGATGGGATGGATGGGATGGGGATGGGATGGGGGATGGGGGATGGGATGGGATGGGATGGGATGGGATGGGATGGGATGGGAGATGGGATGGGATGGGATGGGATGGGATGGGGAGGATGGATGGGGGATGGGATGGGATGGATGGGATGGGATGGGATGGGATGGGATGGGATGGGATGGATGGGATGGGATGGGGATGGGATGGGATGGGATGGGGCTGGGATGGGATGGATGGGAACTGGGATGGATGGGATGGGATGGGATAGGAATGGATGGGATGGGATGGGATGGGAATGGGATCGGGATGGGATGGGATGGGATGGGCATGGGATGGGAATGAGGATGGATGGGATGGGATGGATGGGGATGGGGGATGGGATGGGATGGGATGCGATGGATGGGATGGGATGGGATGGAATGGGATGGGATGGGATGGGATGATGGATGGGATGGGATGGGAATGGGATGGGATGGGATGGGATAGGATGGATGGGCTGGGATGGGATGGGATGGGATGGGATGGGAATGGGATGGGATGGGATGGGATGGGATGGGATGGGATGGGATGGGAATGGGATGGGATGGGATTGGATGGGATGGGATGGGATGGGATGGGATGGGATGGGATGGGATGGGATGGGGATGGGATGGGATGGGATGGATGGGATGGGATGGGATGGATGGGATGGGATGGGATGGGATGGGATGGGATGGGATGGGATTGGGATGGATGATGGAATGGGATGGATGGATGGATGGGATGGGATGGGATGGGATGGGATGGGATGGGATGGGATGGGATGAGGATGGGAATGGGATGGGATGGGATGGGATGGGATGGGATGGGATGGATGGGATGGGATGGGGATGGGAGGATGGGATGGGATGGGAATGGGAATGGGATGGAAATGGGATGGGATGGATGGGATGGGATGGGATGGGATGGATGGGATGGGATGGGATGGATGGGATGGGATGGGATGGGATGGATGGGATGGGATGGGATGGGATGGGATGGGATGGGATGGGATGGGATGGGATGGGATGGGATGGGATGGATGGATGGGATGGATGGGATGGATGGGATGGGATGGGATGGGATGGGTAATGGGATGGGATTGGGGATGGGATGGGATGGGATGGGATGGGATGGGATTGGGATGGGATGGGATGGGATGGGATGGGATGGGATGGGATGGATGGGATGGGATTGGGATGGGATGGGATGGATGGGATGGATGGGATGGGATGGGATGGGATGGGATGGGATGGGATGGGACTGGGATGGGATGGGAGGATGGATGGGATGGGATGGGATGGGAATGGGATGGATGTTGGATGGGATGGGATGGGATGGGATGGGGGGATGATGGGATGGGATGGGATGGGATGGGATGGGATGGATGGGATGGGATGGGATGGGATGGGATGGGATGCCGGATGGGATGGGATGGGATGGGATGGGATGGGGATGGGATGGGATGGGATGGGATGGGATGGGATGGGATGGGAAGATGGGATGGGATGGCGGATGGGATGGAGAGGATGGGATGGGATGGATGGGAGGTGGATGGGATGTGGATGGGATGGGATGGGATGGGATGGGATGGGATGGGATGGGATGGGATGGGATGGGATGGGATGGGATGGGATGGGATGGGATGGGATGGGATGGGATGGGATGGGATGGGATGGGAGGGGATGGGATGGGATGGGATGGGATGGGATGGGATGGGATGGGATGGGATGGGATGGGATGGGATGGGATGGGATGGGATGGGATGGGATGGGATGGATGGGATGGGATGGGATGGGATGGGATGGGATGGATGGGATGGGATGGGATGGGATGGGATGGGATGGGATGGGATGGGATGGGATGGGATGGGATGGGATGCGGATGGGATGGGATGGGATGGGATGGGATGGGATGGGATGGGATGGGCATGGGATGGGATGGGATGGGATGGGATGGGCATGGGATGCGGATGGGATGGGATGGGATGGGATGGGATGATTGGATGGGATGGGATGGGATGGGAATGATGGGATGGGATGGGATGGGATGGGATGGGATGATGGGATGGGATGGGATGGATGGGATGGGATGGGATGGGATGGGATGGGATGGGATTGGGATGGGATGGGATGATGGGATGGGATGGGATGGATGGGATGGGATGGATGGGAGATGGGATGGGATGGGATGGGATGGGATGGGGATGGATGGAGGATGGATGGGATGGGATGGGATGGATGGGATGGGATGGGATGGGATGGGAATGGGATGGGATGGGATGGGATGGGATGGGATGGATGGAGGGATGGGGATGGATGGATGGCGATGGGATGGGATGGGATGGATGGGGACCATGGGATGGGATGGGATGATGGATGGGCTGGGATGGGATGCCATCCACCATCATCCCATCCGGATGGGATGCGGATGGATGGGATGGGATGGGATGGGATGATGGATGATGGATGGGATCCATCCATAACATGGGATGGGAATGGGATGGATGGATGATGGGATTGGGGGGATGGGATGGGATGGCATTCCCATCCATCATACCATTGATGATGGTCCATCCATCCATGGATGGGATGGGATGGGTGGGATGGGATCATCCATGCGGATGGGATGGGATGGGATGGGATGGGATGGGATGGGATGGGATGGGATGGGATGGCGATGGGGACTGGGATGGGGATGGGATGGGATGGGATGGGACTGGGATGCTCCGATGGGATGGATGGGATGGGATGGATGGATTGGATGGATGGATGGAATGGATGGATGGATGGAATGGATGGATGGATGGATGGATGGATGGATGGATGGATGGATGATGATGGATGGATGGATGGGATGGATGGTAATGGATGGATGGAGAAAGTCGCGTCGGTCGAACGGACCAAATGGGCTAATAACACTGCGGGGCTCCCGCCCTCCAGAAGGGGCCAGCTCTGCCCAAAACTGTGTGCAGAAGAGCCTATTAAACAACAATAATTAAGGTTTTCTGGCATTGTTTCTGACATGTGCAAACTTGTCTTACATCTCTTAAAATTGTGAAAAATTAGAAATCGTTTTTATCGGCACGTATCGTCTAACGGGGCGACACAAATTCAAAACAGCAATAATTAAGCCTCTATACCGTCCTGACCAGGGAACTACAATGCCGCGCACGGCAGCGCGATTTCGCGCACTGGCTTTTTTGAGCCCCATTGCGCGTTTCGCGCAGTTTTCTCAACCCCCTGTGGGCGCAGCGCGCAGTTTCTGCGCTTTTTGCACTCGAAGCGCTGACCAATTTTGACGTTTTGTGCGGCTTTAAGCACTGACCAATTTTGACAAAATGTAGTACGCCTAGTACTGATCAGGAAAAGTGAGAGGCTACAGAGCAGGAGAGCCTATATACCCCTTACTGGCAGGACAAGTCTTAAGCAGCAACGACTCAGTTAAAATTGGCCGCTGAGTGCGTTGGCAACGGAACAACAGGTGGTAACGATGGTTGCTGACACAGTCATTCAGGTAACTAACACGGTTGTATGATCTGCAAGTATGATAGACATTACTCTGCATTTAAGTGTGCCTACTCTCTTGTAGGAGTGGCAACGCCATTTGAACTGAATCCTCGGTGTTGCTGGTTTGTGGCGGGAGACCCACCTCCTGGGGTGAAATACCTTTCGCAACTAAAACAAAAGCAATACCAATATCTCGCCTAGCATAGCACTACCGGATGCATGTTCTTTGAAAATAACTACACTACTATAGTTCATTAAATCGTAAACATCAACACACTGAATCATCAGTTAATCTCAAGGTATAATGGGTTGCTTTTATAATGGGTTTTGAGGCTGTTCACAGTGGGCTCAATGCTTCCATGATTACCTTTTTTGTCGGACGGTTTGATCAACCTCTTGTAGTTAACAGATGTGTCTCTTTCAATGGCCAGCAGCTTGTGCAGCCCACTTCACATCATGTGCGCATGTGTAGCCCGCTCCACAGTGGCCAGCACCTTGTGCAGCCCACTTCACATACAATGGCCACCATCTTGTGAGGTCTGGTTTTTAACTCTAACCCATCCAGAAGGAACCCTAGTGTTTGCAGGAAATTCACTGTCCTCTTAATGACATATTTACGAGCAGCAAATTCATCGTCGCTAAGGTGGTCCATGGGTTGCGAGCGACACCCTTTCGAGATTCGGGCTGGAGCAACGGTTAACCTGAATTGGTGGAAGCGGTGACCCGTCCAGGTTCTTAGTTTCGTTTAAAAAATGCCCCACAGAGGTGATTGTTGATTGGAGCTACAGAGGGCGCAGACGTCCTCCGGAGACCTATCGTAGGGGCTGAAGCCAATGAGATAATGCGAATTTGTCGAGCGCTGCTTTTTGGCGTCCCTAGGCGGGGTAAGTAAGCCCCTATGTGGAGCGTAACCATTATCGCCCCTGGCCTGATAAAACGGTCTTAAACGTTTTTTACGTTTTTTCCATTTTCGTCCGCGGACAGCTGCGGACAGGGGTAAAAACAGATCGGACCTGTCTGGAACCTGTCCTTCCTGTTAAAACCTGGGGAGGGCTTGATCCCCCCACCACAACACACACCCCACACACACACACACCTTCAATAGAAATAAAAGGCAAGACTTCAAAATAATATATGGAATCTGGGTATTAACACTATGGCGCACACAATGGCATCCTCAGAATTCCCAAAGAGGGACTGTGGTTATACTCAAAATACTCACCCATTTCACCCACCCACCAACCACATTACCCACCCATTGACCCACCCATACGCACCCATACATACGCCACACATACCACTTATACTCACCATACCACCCATTGACCCACACGTACCACCCATTCACCCACCCATACCACACCATAAATACCCATCCATACCACTCATACTCGCCCACCTACCCACCCAGATTATCCACACATACACCTACCCATACCCCCCCCCCCCCACCACCACCACCAACCCCAACCCCCCAACCCCCCGGGTCTTCAATGGTGCCAATGAAATGCCCTTGTTAAGACAATTTCAAGTGTGGTTTCAGAATGTCGTTTGGAGGCTTGAGTGAAAATATAGAAAAACAACTGAGGAGCGCTGCCCCCCCCCCCCCCCCCCCCCCCCCCTTCGCAGAAACACAACACAAGAAACACACACGCAAAGAAATCACACTTATCAGCATGAATAGCGGTGCTCTCGCTTGTTTTATGTCTTGGTGACTCCTTATGTACTCCCTTAGAACTATCGTCCTGACAGTACTATGTCAGCTTCCCGTAGACTGTGTCATTCTTCATGACACTGTGACGACGTCCTGTTGACTGCGTCATCGGTTCTTCTGACACGCGCTGTCTAGCCTGTACCCTGATCAGTTTCCAGGCTACCGCCCCTTTCCTCCACTGGTGCCCCTTAATGGTCTCCTGTGCTTGTAACTTATTCTCGTCTCCGCATTTATAGATTGGCGTGCTGCACACACAAAGTCCACTCTCAGGAGTGTTATCCAAGCTGATAGGTTATACGGTCCTTTATTTACTACCACTGCTTTGCGATGCAACTTCCGCGAGGACCTCCCGCATTTTGAGAAACTCCATGACATGGATGGTCTTTCCTGGACGCGCGGGATGCGCAGTATCATTCTCAGCGATGGCTGCGACCAATCCTTCCAACGGAGGAACGGCTCCTCTTGATGATTGGCTAGACGTTTGTGCACCAGCTGCCTCTGCTAGCGGTCATGAGAGTCCTCCTTCCGCCATCGTGGAAGTAACCCCCCCCGGTCATTCCTCTTCCTTCCATCTTCTCTTCCTTTTTTCCTCCCCTGCGTCTGTCCGCCTCTCCCGTCTGTCGTAGATGACTCTGACGTGCAGACTCAAGTCGGCGACTAGCCTGGACATCGGTGGAGAACCCCGTCTTCGTCTGCTCGCGTCCTTGACGTCGCTAAACCTTTCTCCGGTGTTTGAGGCTCTGCCTGCATACCGGAGTTGCCAAAGCCGATCCAAGCTCCCTGCTGATGTCTACGTCGTCTTTGCCCCCTTTGCTCTGCCCAGCCGACGGTCGGCTACTGGCATGAGCTTGCGCTCTAGTGGCTCTGTGCTACCTTCTGGAGAATTTTTTCGATCAAGCTGGCGGATCGCCGGCACTTGCCGTAGGATTCGCCAGAGGAGACAACCTACGCGTCTGACCTGGAGATTCTGGAGGTGGTAGGAGGCAGGGGGGTATGGTCAGCACCACTACGGGTGCTGCTCCCCTCTACCCCAACGGGTTAGGCGAGCGATAGAGGGGGGGACTTGGGATTGACTGATCATCGACGGCTGGGATATTAGGACCTTTACATGCTCGGCTCTGCTCTTCGCATCCTAGCGATTAATGTTCGAATTCTGCCCTTGCGATTTGCGAAATTTTCTGCCATTGGTGCGATTTTCTGCACAGGTGCGACTTTTGCTGCACTGTCATTCTCGTCTCCTTTTTCCCATACCTCTAATCTCGACTTCGACCTAACGCTTCCCCACCTTCTGTGATCCCAGGTCTCGCAGCGCCGGACTTCGCCCATGCTACAGCCGCAGTGGACGCCGTCCTGGCCCTAGTCAGCGGCCGTGGAGGATCTTTGGCATGATATCTTGGTGGATATTTTTCTCTCTTAGGCTCCTTGTGACCCCTAGGTGCGTTCCGTGGTTCGACAGAGGTTACTACTTTGTCTTCCCGTGCCCCTGGTTCCCCCCTTAGGTGTATGCCTTAGCTACGTGAGTTTGGGTTCAAGTGTTTGAGTTCTGATAGGGCTTAGGAATTTTTAGTTAAGTGGTATAGAGGCATGGTTGATCTCGATTAGTTGGGGCATGCATGAGTTGTTGATGATGACACTGCTCAGCATGGTGCTAGTGTGTTATCTTTGCAATCGCGTGTTCATCTAGGGAGACAAGACTCCTTCGGAGCTTTTCTTTGGGGTTGCACCTGATGTGTCGTTGTTGCGTTTGTTTGGTTGCCCTTGCTATGTAATCTTTAGTATTGGGCAGTCACGCAACAAGCTAGTTAGAAAGGCATTATTTGTAGACTGGTTGGGTATTCCCTGGTGAGTAAGGTTATTATATTTGGGTTTCCAATGTTGCGCCAGTTAGTAGTGAGTAGTGATGTACTCACTATCTCCAGTTCAGTTCTAAACTGTCTTTCTGGGTTCTCCCATTAGTATGGGTCCCCGTGCCCGCTTGCATCCCTCCTGTCATCAAACGGTGATATGTTCTGTGTAAACGGTAATTCCCTACGCCCTTTAACAACCCCAATTGTTGTTGGCTGGCCTGGCTGGGATGTATCATTGTTGCATTATTGACCAGGGCCTGATCTTGCTGTATTGTGTGTGAAGTTTTAGGGCGGGTGGGAGTTGGATATCCAACTATAATCTTAGCCGAATCTCAGGGGGTCACCAGGCCCTCCTCTGTGCCACGTTTTAGCGGTGAAGCTTTAGGATTTAGACAGCCTTCGATCATAGTGGTACCTGGATCAGGTCCATTGACTAATAGTCGCCAACCTCCGACCACCTCGGATGGCTCGCGGTGTCGATAATTCCGACGCTCTGTCGTCCCTGGTGGATTACTCGGGTCAAGCCCATGTGATGATGTAGCCGTTGCCGAATGGGTAAGTTGATGATCTTGAACACTGGTCTAGCTTGATACTGGCGTATGGCTGGGGTGTTACAGTCAACCCAGGATTCATTGTTTTAGTGCTGCTGGTTCTCATACGTAGGTTAACATGGCCCTATGCTGTGAGTGCCTATTCCTCAGCACCTTCCTAGACTGACTTATAGGGTAGTCTAAGATTGGTGGAGCGTTACACGCTTTGTTTAGGCAGCTTCCTTTCAGCTGTCTTTCTTGGTTTTGGTGGAAGGTGGTACTTAATTCAGACCACCGTTATAGCGTCTTGATGGTTTCTGACTCTTAGTTCCATAGGCAGATGGTTCGTTCGTGGAGCTCATCATAGATTAGCTATTTCTTTTTACTCCACACTGTTTTTAGATCACCAGCCCCTATGTGATTGGAACTTTTTGTGGAGTGTAGTAGTTGTTTCCCTTCGGATTTTACTGTGAATTGGTGGGCTGGGTAATCTTGCAGTTGTACTTGCAGATGTACCGCCGCTCACCTCTTTCTTGTTTTCCGAGTATATTTCAAGCGCCCTTTCAGTCCATCCTTTGCAGTAAATTCTTTGAAGTCCTTTTTTCTGCGTTTCCTATTTTTCAGGTGGACAATAGGTTTTATGTACTATGGTTGTACATCTACCCTTCTATTGTTCATTGAACTGTGTTTCCTTTGTTGGTTACAAGTTTCTTGAAAACTTTAACTTCGCATCCTTTGGATTTTTTCAGTTGCTGCAGGTTTGGTTTGCTTTAGTTCGGCGCTTGGTTTGTCTTGAGTGCACGAGTTCTTTGCGGTGCGATACCCACCTCTTAGACTGTTTTTCGTTAGTGCCGTAGCTGGGGATTTTATGATAATTAACTTTCATAAATCTTCTTACTTCCATCTTTGAGTAAGAAACCAGTTCATCATGGTTTTTTCATCCCAACCTAGTCATGAATTCTATGCTAAGAATAGTTTTTACGGTAGTGGATTTTTCCATCGACTTTTTTTTCCATAATGGACTTTTGCGTCCTCTTGTCTGCGTCCTTTAGGATTTGATTCTCTCGTGTGCTGCTCTCACACGATATTTCAATCCGTCTCTTTGGTTATCATTGATGGCGTTAGGTTCTATTCCCCGGATCGGGTTTTTCTATACCGTTGTTCCCCAACTTTGATATACGATTTTTTCAGTCTTCTCTTTAGGTTAAGTTCTCGGTTCTTTCGTCCACCGTTGTTCCCCTTCCCTTTGGTATTGGGATTGATTTCTGTTTGGCCTCCCCTGTGATTTTCTGGTTTGGTGCCTACTATTCTGGATGAATAGTATTTTTGCGCTTACCATGGATGGTTACATTTCCATTTTGGTCTCAGCTCAGCTCGGTATGACCCAAGTTTTTTGCTGCTACATTTTTCGGAGTACTACAGTGGTTTTTGGTTCATCCTTTCTCATCCTTTTATTTTAGACAAGGCTTTCTTCTGGTTTCCTGTTTTTTTCCGCCGTTCCTTAATAATTTTTGTTTGCTACCAGTTTATGGTTCTATGTCACCCCAGTGCCATAGGTGGAGTACTAGTATTGTTGTATGTCAGTGCGTCATAGGTGGAGTATCAGCAATGAATAGCGGTGCTTCTCGCTTGTTTTTATGTCTTGGTGACTCCTTATGTCTCCCTTAGAACTATCGGTCCTGACAGTACTATGTCAGCTTCCCGTAGACTGTGTCATTCTCATGACACTGTGACGACGTCCTCTGTTGACTGCGTCATCGGTTCTTCTGACACGCGCTGTCTAGCTGTACCTGATCAGTTTCCAGGCCTCCGCCCCCTTTCCTCCACTGGTGCCCCTTAATGGGTCTCCTGTGCTTGTAACTTATTCTCGTCTCCGCATTTATAGATTGGCGTGCTGCACACACAAAGTCCACTCTCCGGAGTGTTATCCAAGCTGATAACACTCAAGATGCAAGTCAAGAGACGGAGAAAACAATTAGTTCGCCTAGGGGCGGTAACAAGGGTCACCTATCAGCAAGCGACTTCATGCACAGAGATCCAATGCTAACAAACTAGAGTTGCAATCAAGATGCAACAGCGGCTCCTCCAAGCCATAAGCTCCTATCAAGCTCCCCAAGCTCTCCTCCAAGGTAAGACATGAAACACTATTCAACGCCTAAGCGTTTGGGGCTGGACATCCTGGTAAAATCGCAGTTTAGGTTAGAGCACTGAACAACGCACGTTGCTGTCAAACCAGGTCAAAACGTGTGTTTTTTTTTCCTCTTCGATTTTCTAGTCTTCGTGACCTTGCCTACCTCGATCCCTGTAGTCGCCTAAAACCTCTTATTCGCCCCCAAGCCCGCACCTTCTGTACGTTGCTTCTTACATGCGGTAGTCATAATCACGTGAATTGTTCCATCAGGTAAAACAAGTTTTCAGCATTTTTCTATTATTAAAATTGTAGGCAACCACCCAGCAGCTCAAGACTTGAATATGCAATACAATGGTTGGCAGCAATAATACTCTTTATATGGATGGGGCCAATGAGACAGACCGGCCACGAATGCCACTGCTCTCAACCGACAAGGAAGGGCCGCTTTTGTATGGTCCAGGATTAATGCTCCCCTAATATTGGAATAGCATCAAATAGCAGCTGGCAGGAATATCGGAACTAGTCGCGTGACGAGCAGAGGTACACATGTTGTCAAATTGGTCAGCGCTTTGTAGGCAAAAAGCGAAAAACTGCGCGCGCAACAGGTGTGTTGGATAAACTGGCGCAAAACGCGCAGTGGGGCTCAAAAAGCGTGCGCGAAATCGCGCTGCCGCACGCACTGAGTAGTACCCTTAAATGAACTAGTTGTGTACTCGAGTGACGAGCCATTCCAGCACATAATTATGTGTACAAGATTGAAGAGAGTTTTTTTGGATTTTGAAGCTACAGCCGGCTACAGCATGTACTAGTGCTGTGATATTTGTTACCGCTCCCCTGCCACATTCAACTACTTTCGTGGATTTCTCAGCTACCCTACCTTTCTGTGGGTACGCAGTTGGTAGCTTCGTGCCCTTCTTTTCGTCTCCAATCTGCCGAATCTCATCATACAGAAGAGCCGAGCCTGAAAAAGCTATGTTTAATTGTCGCACCTTCAGTCTGCCTCTTAATATTCCTCAACTATTAAGTGATTTGGTCGAATAACATTCAACTGGAGACGGCACGGCCGAAGCTACGTACCCAATTCCATGTTTAACCTGAATTAGGTGATGTTCAGTACTTGGTCGGAAAGGTCCCATCGGGACGCTCGACTACCTCTGGATTGTCACGACAGACTGAGTCGAGAAAACGCCTTGATTCCCTTGAAACGTAATCTTCCAACCCATCAATCCGGTGCAGGACCTTACTTTTGTCAAAAATGGCGTACAGCCATAGTGCAGGTAGAGCCTTGAAACCAAGTTCAAGTGTGGCACTGACTACTTACGAAACAACTCATTTCCGAGTCGGTGAGCCAGTAGCGATTGATGAATAAGAAACCCAAAAATGGTGTTACACAAGGTTGGGCATTTGGCCAAGTTCAACTGATGCCGACATTTGGCCACGATGTAATTGACACGTTCACCATGACTGGCCAGCTAATCTGAATCGAATGTGGTGACCAAAAATATCACAGGGTAATGTGTGTAGGAAATAGAACACAGGGGCGGCCATACGCGCCCCCAATAGGCCGAAAGAATGAGACTAAAAATTGCGAACATAAAAAGGGGGAATTAGTCATGTCTGAAGCCAACAAATATTCGAAGGAAATCAAAGCAAAGCTACCATATCCAGATGGTCAGAGGTCGTAACTCAACTAGGCCCTGAAGCAAACAAAGGGCAGCTCCTCAATGCAGTCTACCAAGGCAAACTCGCTAATGACTGATGAGCAGCCAGTCTCTCCTTGTCCAGCAACCCAGCACCTGCCCATAGATGGCTCACAGGCCATAGAGGCCAACAGCTGGGCCATCTCTCCCTCAACAGTCACAAGGGTGGCACCCGAATTGCTGCAGAAGGCACTGGCATCAGCGTAGGACAACTTGCTGTTGTAGAGCTCATAGCCCTCGGAGCTGACACCAATGATTTTGTTGGCAGGCACAGGGGTGTCTAAACCCTGGATCATGCTTCGGCGTTTTGGCAGGACAAGGGAGGGGGGGGGGTAGATGGGGGGGAGAGGGGAGGGGGAGGAGGAGGAGGAGGAGGGGGAGGAGAGGGAGGAGGAGGGGGGCTGGGATTATCAACACCAGGAGGGAAGGGAGGGCGGTGAGGGGGAGAGGGGGAGTTGGGAGGAAGAGGAGGATTAGGAGGAGGGGGAGGAGAGGGGAGGAGGGTGGGTAGGGGAGGAGAGGGGGTAGGGGGGGGGAGGGGTAGGGGGGGGGGGGGGGGGAGGGGAGAGGAAGGGGGGAGGGGGGGAAGCAGCTGGAGGAAGTGATGAGGAAGTGAAGGGGGATCCATAATGATAGGGGGGAGAGGGAGGGAGGGGAGACAACCACAGGAGGTGAGAGAATTGGGGCGCTGGAGTTCCCGGGAGGGAGGACTGGGGATCCGGCAACCTCGAGAATGTGGTACTTGTAGTAGAAGAAATTGTTGGTGGTGGAGAAAGAGTGGTCGAGGGTGGCGATGGAGACCGCACCAAGGATGCTGGAGACGGTGATAGGTCCAGGCCAGGTGGTGTAGGAGTTGATGCTTCCAGGGAGTGTGAGGATAGTAGGGTAGGAGGTGTCGAACTCGACATAAATGCCGCTAATGAAGGAGTCGTCGACTTGGGTGTTGTTGACGAGATCCGCAGCATCAATGGCGCGGACTTCCCACACAGCGACGCCAGGAGGGGTATCAGTAGGGCCGTTATTCTCGGGGATGTAGAAGGCGCGAGAGGCAGCAATCACGAAGTCAGCCTCCAGCAAAGTGGCGTTCACATCTGAAAAGTTGAAGCCGGTCTCCATAGCCATGTAGGCGATGAACTTGTTGCGGCCGACGTCAGCAGCAGGACCCTCGGGAGTAGGAGGAGCAGGAGCCCAGTGGGATGGGGGAGAGGGGCTGTCCATTGCCGGAGGAGAAGGGTTACTCCTCGGTATCTTGCGGCCATCAACCGAGGCAGAGGTGGCCAACAGGGCCACCAGGAGAGGGCACGAGGTGCTGAGAATCGTGGAATGCGAAGGTACAGTAACTCGTGTAATCAGTTTGTCGCGGTGCAGGCTCTTTATATGCTCCCTGTGGGCATGCCCTACCTCTGTACTGCAGCTCTCTCGATCGTCCAAATGGTCACTGAACAGGCGGCCCTGCCTGGTCTACAGATTTCAAAAAGGACAGGCCACACCCAAACGTTTAAAAAGTTCCCCGCGGCGCGGCAGGCACTACCCGATCCGATTTTTGAAAAGTGTGCCACTTTTGAAGTGCTCGTGCAGTGCGTATGCTCGGCAGTTCTTCTTCAAATTTACAGTGCGATGCGCATAAATCGTGCCTCCCCGTTTCATGGCATGCATATTATCTCGTTTATTTCGGTATCGGAGAAGTCGACTTTTTGCATGACGTGGATTCATGGCGAACAGACGAACGCGATTTCTCGTTTCCTACCGGAAATGAGTACAGCGCATTGTTGCTCAACAACAACGTTATTGGTTAAAAGCATGCGACGTCGAGGAGGAACCTTGTTCTGCTGCACTTCAATTGTAGAAAGTGTGCGAGTTTGGAAGTGCTCGTGCTGCGCATGGACGGCAGATAGACGTATTTTCCCATTTAGTGCGATGCGCGTAATTCCCGCTTCTTCGTTTAATGGCATGCTTATTATCTCGTTTCTTTCGATATCGTGAGAGTCGACTTTTTTTGCATGTTGTGGACTCACGACTTGCAAGCGGACGCGATTTGTATTTTGCTACCGGAAAAAAAATTCACCTTGGTGCTACCTGACAAGAGTGCATGCATACATCGACAGACTGTGATGCTTCGCACTTCTGTGCGTAATTTTGACCTTCGACATATTTCTGAGTAGTTCATGTTCATGCGCAGTACACGCGATTGCCTGTTTGCTATCGAACACGAATGCTGCGCAGTGCTGCTCAACAATAGCCCATGCAAAGCTTGGCTGTAAGCGTGCGATGTCAGAGAGAAACCTTGTGTTGCTGTATTTCAAAGTGTGCCGCATTTGAAGTGTTCGTGTTGCGCATGCACAACAATTCTTCTTCCCGTTTCTAGTGCGATGCGCGTAACTCGTGACTCCTCGTTTCATGGCATGGATATCGCATTTCTTTCATTATCGCAAGAGTCGACTTAGTTTGCATGCCGAGGATTCAAAGCGAACAGACGAACGCAATTCCTCGTTTCCTCGGTGTGAGGTATTGCCATAGCTTCTTGCCCACCTCCATTAATTTCATGGTAGTCCTGTGGAAGTGCTTGAGGAGGTCGTCCATTTCAGCCTGTTGTTCACCCTCATCATGGAGCTTCTGCACGGTCGGAGCACAACCAAGCACTATGAATCGCCTTGGCCCTCGCATCATCCAAGAATTAGAGGAGACGCCGGGAGAGGGTAAGTCTTCATGCCGACTTCATACCTACTTCATACATACTGCAATGTGCCAGTAGATCACCAACCTGCGGCCACTACTCACCTGCCGCGACCATGCAACCATGCAACGATGAGATCGTACGGTCACGCGGCCATGCTAACACACACACCTGCCACCAGAGAGCCTGCCACCATGCCATCCCACCCTACCCACCTGTGCTACTAAGTCCTCCCCTACCAAGGAGGCAAAGCCCACCCTACTCACCCCTGCTATGGAGTCCTCTCCTACCAAGGAAGCAAAGTCGTCCTTCTGGGATGCTTAACTCCTCTTCGAAGGAGGCAGAATCATTCTTCCAAAGAATCAAATTTTAGACCCAAAATTGCCCAAAGTAAGTGATATTCCTGGGTAAAGCCATACCTGAGCACATGCCCCCTTGGTGATATCATTTCTAGTATTTTTGGTGGTGGCTCACTCCATATGCCTGACACATGGGCCCAGTGGCTCATACTATGGAACATTATCATAGCAGGATGGGCATTAGCCACCACACGCATCTACTTGAACCTGCCAGATTGCCCCCCGCCCCCCCTTTCCCCCCCCCCGTACCCTAAACAGAGCTACTAGACGCAGACAGGGGAGAGACAGCAAGGCTCTTGTCTTTACGCCATGGAAACTCTCATGTAAGAAGACGGGGTCCCCTGCCCCCTGCCTCATCGGTATCGGAACATCTCTGCTCCTATGTCACCTCCCGATTACCACCTGCCGGTATCACCTCGTGAACCCCCAGGTCATCACCAACCTCATCCACCTCACCATCCTCACTAGCGTAAACATACCTTAACCCACTTACCTGCCCCCTCACCCCACTTGTAGAGGAAGGGGTCAGACCTCGCCCCCACTCCACCCCCTCCCACCCCCACCCCTCATATTGGGAACCTCAAGTATTTGACATCTGTCAGGCCCACTCTATAAATAGTTACCTTGGGGGTCCCCAGGCCACCAACAGCCTCCTCCACTCAGCCATTCCCGCCAGCCTTGACATATCCCTATCAGGTTTGTCAGCTCCTTCCTGCACCTACACAACCCCAATGTGGGCATCCTCACCCCGCTGTATTAGTTCCCTTACACCCCTACCCAGCTACCCCCTCCTAACCATGGACACCGAGAAGCATACCCCAGGGGCATCATGCCGGGCAGCACAAAGGAACAAATATTAGAGCGCCTCCAACCTTACCAGGCATGCACACTCAACTTCAACACTGCATTGGGCCATTCAGCCACAATCAAACACTTCCAGGGTGAGAGGTACTTGATAGACTCCCCCGACCACCAGCCCATTCTTCTGAACACCCCTCGTAAATGGGCCAGCATACAGGGCCACACCTACACCCTACAACCAGGACAACCCGATGAATCATGGCTAGATCACTGATTCATTTTTGGGCTACTCGTGCCAGCTTCCCACTAGCTCCAATAGCCAGCCACTGGGTCAAAACCAATGCTTGAAGCTGTATTGGAATGCTTGTCACATCAGCTTTCAGACGCACAAGCTAGCTTCAGGTTTGGCTCAAGGACAATGAAAGGGAGCTGACTAGAAGCTGCTACGCGCAGCCCAAAAAAGAAACAGTGGCCTAAGGGTGCCCTCCCTCCTTGTTGACTACACACAGATAACGATGACCACCCGTACCAGGTCTCTCAATGACAGTGGGGAACTGGGCATCACCACCAAGGCTCTCGTGACTGTGCAACAAACCCTGATCAAAGCCCGCCCAGACACCCCCCAGAGCCTCACGAGATATGAAGCTTTAGGGGGTGACACAACTGAAGCGACACATGGAATGGACTGGAGGATTACAATCAAGTCGATACGAGATAGCAGTCGGGCAGTAGAGTCCGACATATGAAAGGAGATGACGGCAGTACATCAGGGTACTGGCGCCGCTGGGTGCAAGCCCTATTGGGCATAGGCACTACAGCAGGTGCAGCCAGGCGGGAAGTATGGCGCTCTAGGACACTCTAGCAGGACCGGGAGAACCGGTCAATAACAAGATACCCCAAGCAACCATATCCAGCCTGGCGCTCTAGGACACTCTAGCAAAACCGGGAGAACCGGTCAATTACAAGATACCCCAAGCAACCAAATCCAAACTGGGGCGCTCACACTCCCAAGGGTCCTTTGCTGGAGACCTAGCCAGCCTATTCCACCGTCTCAAGGACACCTCCCCCACCGCACCTCACCCCACCCCCCTTCAACGTTGTTGGGGGTCCATACAGACAGGTCAACATGACCACTCTTATGCCACCCATCTCTCCCCCACAGCTCTTCCCCCCACCCTCGTGACCACCTGTTCGGGGCAAGCCCAGACCCATACTCTCACCTATGGACAGGAGCATCAGTGATACACTCCCTGCAGGATGCCAAGGATGCCCAGAAGGCAGTCAGATGGGCACTCACCAGTGCCAAGGAAGCCCAAACTCACTTCATCCCAACCCGCACCCTCCTCTTGGTCCCACACACAAAGCACACAGCCTACGAAACACACACCGCCCACCCCTGGGTCCAATTCCTAGATATTATCCCAGCCGGGGCCTTAATTATCCACCAACCGTCCATCTGGACTGGGGGGGAAATCACCTCCACCATTGCAAGGACAAAGGGGCACCAACTCCTCCTCATCACCAACCCCCTGGGCCATCTCAGCCCGGCCACCCCCTTCACCCAAGCATGGAATGAAGCTATGCATCACCTCCATCCCTCCCACAAAAGGATCGAACCCATCCCCAACTCTGCCATCGGCCCTGCCCCCCTCTCCTTCCCCCACCACCCAAGGCTCTCCGTCTCATCCTCTACGCCCCTTGGAGTGCCCCCCCCCCCCCCCCCCCCCTCCCCCTCCCTATGCCCCACCCCCCTCCCCCAACACCTTACCCCTGCAACTACCAAATCACCCCCAAGGAGGCCAGCAGCTATACACCGATGGCAGCTAGATACCCCAGCCTGAGGGCCCGGCCCTCCTCGAGGCTGTGGTATACTCCCTATTGTCGGCCCAAAGCTGTACAATCAACCCAGGGGGTATTGACATCACCAGAACCAACAATAGAGCAGAACTGTGCGCTATCCACCGGGCCCTAGCACGAACACCCCGAACAGCCCCCATTGAAATTGAAATTGTTACATCCGAGTAATGTGCCACTCTCAGGACGTGAAGTTAAGGACACCACTGCGTAAGCCGGAGCTAGCAGTAGTCACCATAAAATAGTTTCCTTGTTAGAAGGTCTGAATACGCCCCTTGGCAAGATCTATAACAAGGAGAACCAGAACAGAGAACAGCCCCCATAACCATCCAAACTGATAGCCTTTGTGGTCTCCATCTCATTATGAGACTTATCCAAACCCCCGCTCTGTTGAGGAATAAACTCACACGCAACTCCTTGAGGCCATTGGAGAACACCTCCTGGCCACAGTCCTTATTAGTGGCATTCCCACCACTCTGGCCAAGGTGAGGTCCCATGCACGTATCCATGGCAATGAGGAGGCAGATAGGCTGGCCAAGAAAGCCGCCCACTTCCCTAGGAATACCTCCGTCACTGTCATTTTAGGATAGGTGGCTCACATGGACCATATCTGGCCCTCTGTCCAGCCCCCGGTGGCAGCCGACGGCACTCGGCCCCCTGGGATAGCAACACCCAACCTCACCAGGGGGGGCAAGGCTAACCTCCCCACCAAAATCCACACATGGGGGGGGGGGGGGGGGCAATATGCATGGCATGTACGCCTCACTGTGGACCATAGGATACCCTGAGCACCTCCCACATGCTAGCCACCACTTCTGGCAGCAGGCATCCCCTGGTGGCAGAAGATACAGATCCATAGAACTAGGTGGAGCCGCCTATGGAACAAGAAGCTGGCCTGTCGATGGAAAATGCCATATGTAACCCCCACCCACCCTCGTCAGACTTGAACTTGAACTTGGTTATATAGCTTCAGCCAGCAATTTGGCTGCTCGCCGTCTTCGGCAGTTATTTTTTTACCAGAAAACCTCGTCAGACACCTGCCCCATCTGTCACACATGCCAAGATGGGGCTAGTCACTACGCTGCAAGCACCCAAACTTTACTGGGATGTGTATTGGCACAATCTTGCAGTAAAATTAATACAGAAAGCAGTGTCCAAAGGGGACCAAGGAGGGAAACTCATGTATATGGTCGCGGGCAAACTGGAGGACCTCCCCAGTGGGGTGCTGGGAAGCAGGTCGCCCTCGTGGCTGAAACCCCCTAATATGGCCCAACCCACTTGGGACAAACTCAGACAAGACCTCCTCTTGACCCCGGATCAACAAACATGCTCAAATCCTACCTCATGTCCCCCCATCCACATAGCTGAAGTCTGCTACCGCTCTGACACCAACCACTCGGTTAAGTATGCGGGAAAGGGGAATCAGCACAAGATCCTATCACAGGCTCTGAAAGATCAGGGATATAAAGTGATATACTCAGATGTTACATTGGGTACCACACAGTTTAAATGAATAGATAAGGTGAAATACCCAACGTCCACAGCTGTCGTACTGTCGTACTCTAATAACCAACCTGGTTCCCAGTCTACTGAACTAAGGTTATGATACTTTCCATTTCTGCGGTTGCCCAACTCCTGAGACGCAATTATAAACCCCCCGTTACCCCCTCACATAACTGCTGCTCGGTGCATCTCATTCCGTCTCACTGCGTCCCATTCCTTCTCATTGCTGCTAGATTGCTTCTTGAACTTGAACTTGGTTACATAGCTTCTAGATTGCTGCTACATTGCTTCACTGCGTTGCATTCCGTCTCATTGCTTACATGGTGTGTCACTCCGTCTCATTTCTTCTCACTCCGTCTCACTGCTTCCCGTAGCGATTCGCGTTAAGTAAATAAACGAAGTGATCGATGTAATACACGATCTTCCGTCCCTTGCGTTAGTTGGCAATTGTAATGTTGATGATAGACAATCATAATCTCAGTAGCAGCCCCCCGTCGGTAAAACGATTGTTTGGGGTTCAGTTCATCAGTGTTTTGTCTTTTTAAGCCCTTCCTAAACGGTTGGGCAAGTCCCTTATAGCCTACTTGGCCTACCCCTGGACTGTGACATACATACAGTAGCTAATTGCTTGTACGAAAAAGATTGCAGTCCATTATTTATAGAACACGAGTTACATAGCTCAAGCCAGAAATTGGGGAGTATAATTTAGATATTTGTTCAACAATTTTAGGAACAGAAACTAAAGTAGAACACGTGCATTGAACAACACGTACATACAACAATTATACACATTCAGTAATATTGAAGCTAGGTGTATAAAAGTGAATCTCACCCCAGAGCTGATGTTTACAACAAAGATCTGGGGATGGAATCAGATCTGGGGATGGAATCAGCAGATGGTTACAGATCTGGGGATGAAAGCAACAAATGGTTACAGATCTGGGGATGAAAGCAATGCATGTTATTCAAGTGCGAGGCAACCGACCTACTGAAGCTGCGTCTGCGATGCAACCAACCCACTGAAGCTGCGTCTGTGACAGAGGACGCAGCGTCCTGAACAACCCTGCTCCAAACCTTTCCGCTTGGAGAGTGTTTAAGCGTAATGTTTAAGCGCGCCTGCTCTTTTGTATGAGTGGCAAGGTCACACGAACTGAATCCTAAGTATCGTTGGGTTGTGTCGTGAGATCCACCTCTTGCATGATCATCCCGTATGCGGGGTCACAATTGGGGCTGAGGGCTGGGGGCAGGGCAGCCCCCACGTCCGAGCCACACGAATTATCAATGTAAAGAGACTCTGCATCTGCATACCGGTAGAAGGTGTATGAAAACTATTGGATTAGCACGTTTGCATAAAGACGAATTCATTGCACTTCTCCAGAGGTGAAATGGGGCAATGAGACAGGAAGTTACAGAAAAGTTGAGATGGGTCCCTGGGTGGGTGGGGTGGGGGGGGGTCCCCCGACAAGGTCCTCAGAATGTCACCGGACCTGGGGGTATCGATAGATAAAGCGATCCCCTAACAGAAACCACTTTCCAATACCCCAACATGAGCCGTGCCAGACTCTCTATGGCGCCTGGCATTCTCCTAGGGGGTATTTACAGTAGGGTGCCTCAGGAGGACCCCCAGCTCTGCTGCCTGAGACGCAACCAATTGCATAGCTTGTGTCCTACGACGCAACGTACCCTTCCTTCTGGTCAACGAACCCTCCCCACGTTGCGTACTGCAACAAACCCTTTGGCATTGCGTCTGCTACGGAAGACTCAGCGTTCTGAACAACCCTGATATAAAGTCTGCACTTCCATTACTATATATATATTCCAGTTGCCTTACAGTACACCATCTGTAATATATACATTCGCTACACAGTACTCTACATCGTACAATATTACATGGCGTATCATAATCGTGTACGATGACTGCAAACCATATCATACGAGAGATGATATCGTATGATATGGTTTGCCCAACTCATGATCCGATGATACAATGATCCATGATCCAAGTCAAACATGATCCAACGATCCGATGATACAATGATTCATGAAACAATGATACATGATACAATGATACATGCTCCAATGATACATGCTCCAATGATACATGCTCCAATGATACGTGCTCCAATGATACATGCTCCAATGATACATGATCCAATGATATACGATCCAATGATACATGCTGCAATGATACATGCTACAATGATACATGCTACTATGATACATGATCCAATGATACATGCTACAATGATACATGCTACAATGATACATGATCCAATGATACATGATCCAATGATACATGATCCAATGATACATGCTACAATGATTCATGATACAATGAAACATGATACAATGATACTTGATCCAATGATACATGATCCAATGAAACATGATCCAATGATACATGCTACAATGATACATGCTACAATGATACATGATCCAATGATACATGATCCAATGATACATGCTACAATGATACATGATACAATGAAACATGATACAATGATACATGATACAATGATACATGATACAATGATACACGCTCCAATGATACATGATCAAATGATACACGGTCTTATGATATGTACAGACGGTCAGCAGCCTTCAGGACAGATGATAGACCATGTCAACAAACCAACCCTTTTATTCTTGTTTTATTCTTGTTTTGTTCTTGTTTTATTATGTTATGTACATTCCAATCATGGTTTATATCTTCTTTTTGTGCCCCCTGGTTTCTCTTACTCTAGCAGAATGTGGCTCAGTGCCAGAGTGTGGCTGAGTTTGAGGGGGTCTGGGCGTCACAGGTCCAGCTGGAGGTGCAAGGCAAGTCAATCTAGGGCGTGGGGGGTTAAATGGGGCCAAGTCAAGCGCGGCTTGTGTGAGCCCAAATTTGACAAAAATTGAGCAAATTTGAGCAAATTATTTTTACTCACATAAGCTGAGCTTAACTTGTTTGATTGTATTTTGTATGAAAGGAATTTCACCCCAGGAGGTAGGTCTCCGGACACAAAAGAGCGACACCGAGGATTCAGCTCGAATGGCATTGCCTTTCCCACAAAAGAGGAGGCACTGGTGATGGTGACAAATTATTGCTCCCACAAGCCGAACTAAACTTGCCCCCATCTGACAGCATTGCCAGGCTGGCAGGGATGGTGAAAAATTATTGCTCCCACAAGCCGAGCTAAACTTGGTCCCATCTGACAGCATTGCCAGGCTGGCAGGGATGGTGAAAAATTGATGCTCCCACAAGCCGAGCTAAACTTTGTCCCATCTGACAGCATTGCCAGGTTGGCAGGGATGGTGAAAAATTATTGCTCCCACAAGCCGAGCTAAACTTGGTCCCATCTGACAGCATTGCCAGGCTGGCAGGGATGGTGAAAAATTATTGCTCCCACAAGCCGAGCTAAACTTGGTCCCATCTGACAGCATTGCCAGGCTGGCAGGGATGGTGAAAAATTGATGCTCCCATAAGCCGAGCTAAACTTGGTCCCATCTGACAGCATTGCCAGGCTGGCGGTGATGGTGACTAATTATTGCTCACATAAGCTGAGCTTAACTTGGCACTATTTGACGGCATTGCCAGGCTGGCAACTTCACCGTGTGAGCACAAAAACTCATCAACAAAAGAGAGGCCACCCAATCCAGCCATGGCCAGGCTGGCAGCTTCACCGTGTGAGCACAAGCTCTTCATCAACAAAAGACAGGCCACCCAATCCAGCCAGCCTGTTCGTGTCTCCAGCAAACTGGGATGGGTTTCCAGAGCTGCACCCTACGCCAGCTATGGTCGTGACTGTTCCCATCGAATCAACCCTACGGACGCATGACTTGCCATAGTCAGACACATACAAGAAGCCGTTGCTATCCAATGTGATTCCCCAGGGAGCATCGAATCTGGCAAGGTCACCAGTGGCATCAGAAGCGCCTGGTGTAGTGCACAGTCCAGCAAAGGAAGAGACCAGACCATCGGGATCAATCTGGAGGAAGGGTGAGCAGGATGTGGTCGTGTAAGTTGGGCAGGACTGGGTGGTGTAAGTTGGGTAGGATTTGGTGGTGGAGGTAGTTGTGGTGATGGTGTTGTTGTTGTTCTTGGTGTTGTTGTCGTTGTTGTTGTTGTTGTTGGTGGTGGTGGTGATGGTGTCGGTGGTGGTGGTGATGGTGGTGATGGTGGTGATGGGCAAAGAATCCGGTACCCGCTTGAGTAAGGATGGGAAGGATGTGGCCAGAGCCCACTCGGGGTACTAGCAAAAATGCGTAATGTATACGAAAATGCGCAATGTATACGAAATTGCGTAATGTATACGAAAATGCGTAATGTATACGAAAATGCGTAATGTAAACGAAAATGCGTAATGTATACGAAAATGCGTAATGTTTACGAAAAAAAGCAGACCAGCATCTAACTGTATGCGATGGGTGTGCAAAAGACCCTCGCTCAGCAGCTGATCAGTGACCCCCCTAAACACCTCAGGCACCAGAGACATATTCAAAG
Source organism: Microglena sp. YARC (assembly GCA_022414725.1). Lineage (NCBI taxonomy): Eukaryota > Viridiplantae > Chlorophyta > Chlorophyceae > Chlamydomonadales > Chlamydomonadaceae > Microglena > Microglena sp. YARC. The sequence continues at coordinate 30,245 of JAJSRW010002122.1, read as the reverse complement.
CCAGACCAAGACTAAGACCAGACTATGACCAGGGATAGTTTTTCAAACAAAAAAGAGGAAATCTTATTCCTTTTTTTTTGCCTCCTCCCAGGACAGGATCTTTATTACAGTTTTAGCGCTGACTCAGCTGATTCGCGTACTGGGAAGTGTTTTAGATACGAGAGCTGGGATCTCAAATAGGGTCTCGTATTACGATAACTTTGGCCAAAACGAGGTCTCATATTTCGATTGTAATATATTGCGAGGAAAAAAATCTCTGACTAAGACCAAGACCAGAGAAAGACCAGGGCAGCAGACCAGGGATGCCACAGAATAGCCAGCAGGCCAGACCAAAATACAAATCAGGACAGATGAGCTCTCTGGACATGGGTTTAGGGTTTAGGGTCTAAAGTTAAGCCAGCCAATGCTAGCGTCGCACCCAGGTTACTACTAAGCCCGCAGGTTACTTTTTGAGCCCCTCTGCGCGTTGCACGCAGTTTTTTCAACCCCCTGTGGGCGCAGTGCGCAGTTTTTGCGCTTCCTGCACTACAAAGCGCTGGCCAATTTGATGTTTGTGCGCTTTAAGCGCTGACCAATTTGGCAAGAAGTAGTACCCTGGTCACACCTTGCGGATGCAACGATTGTTGGTGTCCACCACATACACAGTCTCATCAGGAGATGCAGCAACACCAGCAGGGGTTTTGAACCTGACTGCTGCAGGACGACCACGAAAACAACAAAAAGGTAATCCAGCCAAAGCTAGCATCGCAGCTTGCGGATGCAATGGTTGTTGGTGTCCACCACATACAGTCTCATCAGGAGATGCAGCAACACCAGCAGGGGTGTTGAACCTGGCTGCTGCAGTACGACCATGAAAACAACAAAAAGTAAGCCAGCCAATTCCATTGTCTTACCTTGCGGATGCAATGGTTGTTGGTGTCTGCCACATACACCGTCCCATCAGGAGCTGCTGCAACACCAGCAGGGGCGTTGAATCTGGCTGCTAAAGTAGGACCATTAAAGGTGCCAGCATTATCAGGGCCACAGAAGCCAGCTAGGGTGCTCACTGCACCCCCAACAACCTTCCGAATACAGTTGTTGGCGCGATCCGCAACAACAAAGCCATCTGGAGTGAGGGCTAAGTCACTGGGGTTGTTGAACCTGGCTTCTGCAACATTGCCATCCGCAAAGCCTGCAGCTCCGCAGGCGCCGATCGAACCCACAGAATTATCGGGGAAGATGCGACGGATGCAATGGTTGTCCGCGTCGATGAGCAACACAATTGGTGGTATAGCCCCCTGGGATACCGCGATCCCCTGTGGGCTGCGGAATTTGGCGGCTGAACCCTGGCCATCCTCCGAGCCTAGGTTGGAAGGATCATCAGTGCAAGTGCCTGCGATGGTAGAGACGACGTTGTCGGTTGACAGGTAGCGGATGCAACGGTTGTTGGTGTCTGAGATGTAGGCATTGCCCTCTGCATCAGTACCAACGCCGAAGGGGTTGCGGAAGAGAGATGCAGGGGTAGGGGTGGGTTCAGGGGTCAGGGGTTGAGGGGTTAAGGGGGGGAGTGGAGGATGAAGGGGTCAGGGGTCATTGGTAGGGGTGGGGTCAGGGGTGGAGGGTTGGGGGGTGGCGTGGCGGTGGGTGGAGGGATCAGGGGTGGAGGGTAGGGGGTGGAAGGGTCAATGGTAGGGGTGGGGGCAGGGGTGGAGGGGTGGGGGGTGGAGGGGTCAATGGTAGGGGTGGGGTCAGGGGTGGGGGTAGGAGGGGTCATGGGTAAATGGGTGGGGTCAGGGGTCAGGGGTGGGGGTAGGAGGGGTCAGGGGTCAGGGGTGGGGGTAGGAGGGGTCAGGGGTGGGGTCAGGGGTGGAGGGGTGGGGGTGGAGGGGTCAATGGTAGGGGTAGGGTCAGGGGTGGGGGTAGGAGGGGTCAGGGGTCAGGGGTGGATGGGTGGGGTCAGGGGTGGGGGAAGGAGGGGTCAGGGGTGGATGGGTGGGGTCAGGGGTGGGGGTAGGGAGGGGTCAGGGGTGGATGTGTGGGGTCAGGGGTCAGGGGTGGATGTGTGGGGTCAGGGGTCAGGGGTGGATGGGTGGGGTCAGGGGTGGGGGTAGGAGGGGTCAGGGGTGGATGGGTGGGGTCAGGGGTCAGGGGTGGATGGGTGGAGTCAGAGGTCAGGGGTAGGGGTAGGAGGGGTCAGGGGTAGATGGGTGGGGTCAGGGGTCAGGGGTGGATGAGTCAGTGGAGGATGGGTGGGATCATCGGATCAGGGGTAAGGGGTGGAGGGTTGCCTTTACACAAACCGTGGGAAATATACACGGGTTTGTATTTAACTAAATTTGTTTTGGGGTAAATACAAATACTAAACTGATACAAATAGAAAAGAAAAATAAATCGTTCCCCCCCCACCCCCAAACACCCCGCCCCCAAACACTGTCCCCCCACTCACATGCATCAGCAGATCCATCCAGGTAACCAGAGATGTTGTAGTTGCCAGCCATGATCTCTGTTGTACCGTTGAGGTACACTTTGTGGAGAACATGGTAGGCCCAATCAGCGACAACCAGGAAACCAGCTCTAGGGCCAACAGGAGGAGGGGGGGGTGGGAGGCGGGGGGGGTGGGGCAGGAGGAGGGGGGGTGGGAGGGGAGGGGGTGGGGTCGGCGGAGGGGGTGAGGCAGGAGGAGGAGGGGTGGGGCAGGAGGAGGAGGAGGGGGGTAAGGAGGAGTGGGTGGGGCAGGAGGAGTGGGTGGGGCAGGAGGAGGAGGAGGGGGCAGGAGGAGTGGGTGGGGGCAGGAGGAGGAGGAGGGGGGCAGGAGGAGGAGGAGGGGGGGCAGGAGGAGGGGGGGCAGGAGGAGGGGGTGGGGCGGGAGGAGGAGGAGGGGGAGCAGGAGGAGGGGGTGGGGCAGGAGGAGGGGGTGGGGCAGGAGGAGGGGGTGGGGATGGAGGAGGGGGTGGGGCAGGAGGGGGTGGGGATGGAGGAGGGGGTGGGGCAGGAGGAGGGGATGGAGCAGGAGGTGGAGGTGGAGGGAGGGAGGAAGGAGGAGGGGGGGGGGCGGAGGAGGGGGGGGACCAGGAGGTGGAGGTGGAGGGTGGGGTAGGAGGAGGGGGGGGAAGGTGATGGCGGAGGAGGGGAAGGAGAAGTTGGGGAAAGAGGGGGAGCTGCACAAAGAAGGGGAATTAGAACGTTAGAAATGGGAGCATATTTGTTTTGGCTTTTATTGGTAGCTTCTAGGCAGCTTCATGGCGCTGTGCAAAGGAGAACTAGAACATTGGTGTTTGGAGCGTTTTTCTTTTCAACTTTTCTTGGTAGCTTCTAGGAACCTCCATGAGCCAGCTACTGGGCTATGCCCCAAGATTTCAGCAATTCTTGAAACCGGACTGTATCAGTCGTTAGGTGCACTAGATTGAATCAGATTTGGCTGGATACGGTAGCCAGCAAGGGGAGCTGACTAGAAGCTCCTGCTAGTACCCGAAAAGAAAAGCTATGAATTTTATCATGAATAGGGATTGGCATATCATATGATACTGACCAAAGGCGAGTATGATATCATATGATAGCATACAAATTGCATCATATGATATTGTATGTAAATGGTAACTTTAACCTAGTCAGACTGCTGGCATCATATGACATCATATTGCCGTTCCCTAATGATGAGTGAGGTCTCACACTCTCACTTCAGTTCGTTGGTGCTTCAGTTCGATGGTACTGAAGATTGTAGACCTTGTTAGTGGGTTAACTAATACCAACACCCCTGTCATGTAATCTGGTTATAACCACTCATGAGTGGGTTAACTAATACCAACACCCCTGTCATGTAATCTGGTTATAACCACTAATGAGTGGGTTAACTAATACCAACACCCCTGTCATGTAATCTGGTTATAACCACTAATGAGTGGGTTAACTAATACCAACACCCCTGTCATGTAATCTGGTTATAACCACTAATGAGTGGGTTAACTAATACCAACACCCCTGTCATGTAATCTGGTTATAACCACTAATGAGTGGGTTAGCTAATACCAACACCCCTGTCATGTAATCTGGTTATAACCACTAATGAGTGGGTTAACTAATACCAACACCCCTGTCATGTAATCTGGTTATAACCACTAATGAGTGGGTTAACTAATACCAACACCCCTGTCATATAATCTGGTTATAACCACTCATGAGTGGGTTAACTAATACCAACACCCCTGTCATGTAATCTGGTTATAACCACTAATGAGTGGGTTAACTAATACCAACACCCCTGTCATGTAATCTGGTTTTAACCACTAATGAGTGGGTTAACTAATACCAACACCCCTGTCATGTAATCTGGTTATAACCACTCATGAGTGGGTTAACTAATACCAACACCCCTGTCATGTTATCTGGTTAGTGGATTACCCACCCACCTCTAATCGTGAAAGGCTCCATTGGCGTCTTGGGAGTTTTCACTGTCTCACGCTCTGTTGGGGTCTTCAAGGTGTCTCGCTCCCTAGGCGTTTTCAAGCTATCCGGCTCCTTGGGGGTTTTCACCGTCATTGGCCCCTTTGACGTCTTAAAGCTCTTAGGCTCTTTGGGTGACTTCAGGGTCTTCGGCTCTTTGGGGGTCTTCAATGTCTTCGGATCTTTGGGGGTCTTCAACGTCTTAGGATCTTTGGGGGTCTTCATGGTGTTTCCCCTCCCTTGGCCATTGGCCTGCCCCTGAGCAGACTTGGCTCCGTCAATAGGGGCACCCAGGAGCAGTAGACTCACCAGCAGCAGGGGAGAGAGAGCGCACCTCATTGTGAAGGAACAACCTCGAAATCAAAATGCAGGAGCCAGTGAGGTTCGGCTGGAGAACACTGCTTATTCATGGGGTCTTGGGCAACCTTTATATTTGGCATGGAACGGTGTATTCTAGGTGTGAGGGGTGCAGAAAAGGGTGCAGACAAGTTTTGTTTTAAGTTGTGACAGGACTTTCACCCCAGGAGATGGGTCTCACGACACAAACCAGCGACACGGAAGATTAAGTTCGAATGGTGTTCCCCCTCCTACAATATGCAAAGGGCCGCTAAATTTGCAGTGGGAGGGAGGAGACTAGGAGAGAGCACGCCGCATCGTGTGGGAACAACCTGGAAGCAGAATGGAGGGGTGAGGGTCGGCTGGAGAACAGTGCTAATTTGGGGGGTCTTGGGCACCCTTTTATTTGGCGTGGAGGGGTGTATTCTGGGTGTGAGGGGAGCTGCAGGGGTGCAGAAAAGGGTGCAGACAAGGGTGCCTCTAAATTTGCAGTGGGAGGGGGGAGAGAGCACGCCTTGTAGTGAGGGAACAACCTGAAATCAGAATGCAGGAGTGGGTATGGGTAATGCAGGCCTGGGCAGGGGGCGAATAGTTAAGGAACTTGATCTGCAGACTGCGGGAAAGGCGAGGATCATGTCCCTGGCGGAGGGAGCTGGGAGTTTCGAAAGTAGTTTGAGTAAGTAGCTACTCGTAGCGGAATAAGCTACACAACATTTGCGACAACTTTGGGGAAGGATTCATGCGCACTCCGACTATGAGCCAACTGTTTGGGTGCGGAGGTGTCCGGGAATCTTCAAACGTCAGGAGAGACGGAGGCATGGTGGAACTTGGGGCTTCAGCCCCCGGGGCCCTGGGGGGGGGGGGGGGGGGGGGGGGGGGGTCCAGGGGACTAAAGCGAAAAGAGAGATTCATAACGTGGGATCAACTTGAAAGCAGAATGTAGGAGTGAGGGTCAGCAGGGGGGGATTCGAAGACACTTGGGGAGAGATTCAGCGCCTACTGCGTGCTCACCTCGAAATGGTCGCCCTGTTAATTTCCTTTGGATTGGAGGCTCGGGCACGGTAGGGATGCGTTTTTTTTGTTGCCGGGCGGATGTGCTGGACAAATCGCTGGGCTTGAGCAGGGCGAGTTGTTTTCCGACGGGATACAAGCTTTATTGCTCGATTGCTATTTCAGGCGCTTAGGAGGATGTGTCTAAGACTGTGGGGCGCCGGTTTTAGTAGTCGATGTCGAGACAGCTGCTTCAGACCAGAGGGGCCCGCTTCAGACCCTCCCATCCTCCAGCTTCAGGACGGCTGTGTACTGCAGGTCCTAGAAGTCGTACGTACAAATTAAAAACCTGGCGCGGGGTGGGGGCGGGGCCCCGGCGGGGGGCCCCGAGGGGGGTGGGTTTGTCCCTACCGGTTTAAATCCGACCTCACATTTGTCCAGAAATTCGTCCCCAGATCCCTGGATCTGCCTGGATATTGTTTTCTGGCGGCATGACACGTCGGACTGATTCGACCAGCAACAATGCTGTACCTTCCATACAGCAACACTGGCGACTACGGCACACAGCGGATAGCTTGCATCGGCCAAGTAGCACGTGGCGGTGCTACGGTCGGCTACTGTGCGTGACCCGGTTGCCAACGATCTTCCCGCACGAAACCACGCGCATGCGTTTGCCAGTGTCTGCCAACCTCGGGTGCCCTTGCTATTATTTGGTTTGACACAGGACGATGCCTGTCAATTTTCAGGCTATTCACCGTCTGCGGGCAGAGTAAACATGGTTGCTACCCTGGGTGCTACAAACGCCGCTAGCAAGCAAGCAATACGCTTAGTTGGCGTGGCTTGGGGTTTATTAAGTCGCTGCTGCGCAACATGAACAAGCACATATACGTATACGAGGCGGCAGCACATAGAGAAATGCCCAGGTCCTGAGGGGTGGATGCCCGTGGCCGAAGACGATGATTAGAAGAGCAGCCTCAACACCCAAGTCCATTCCATCGATCGGGCCCTACCCACCCTAGCTACCCCGTGTCTCGAACGCAACTCCGCATGTGAGCATTCCGCGTCCGGTCGGTTTGATCACATGGCCTATCAGCCCTCCGGCTTCTCACCTTCTTATCCTAAGCCCTCTGAGAGTTAACGTGGCAAACGCTGAGCCCCCACCCCCACCACACCACGCCCTACACGCACACACACGCATACACACACATGTCTAAGTCGAAAACGCGCGTGACAGAGCTGACAGAGACACAAGTTCCATTTTCTGGGGGGCGAAACACACACATGGGCCGACATGTGCGTTAGGGGTGTACGTGCAACACACACCAGAGGGGAGTCCCAGTGAAAGTGTGCGTGAAAGTCCTAGGCGCCGTCGCAAGCGACGTGGTAAATTGGCGGATAATGTTTGCTATCGGAGCGACAGGTGGCAACGGAAGCGAGTGCAGCGGACCGAAGCCAGGGTGTAAGATACAGTTGGTTGAGACAGTTGGCTTCGTGTGGTGGGACGGCGTCCGACGCGGACGGACAAACGGACAACAGGGTGACCCCCTGGGGTGACCCTGGGCCCCCCGCCGCCCAGAAGGGGGGCTTCACCAAAGGTGTGTTGTGTGATTATCATCAGAATTTGCCTCATCAAGCCGCATCAAGCATAAATTCTTAAGAACCACTTAACACCCCTGTACTGTACCAGTGTAATTACATTATGTTCTGTGGAGTGTGGTGTACAAGTATTTCTAGTTTTCTACCACCTAATGGGTAGTTCAAAACGTACGTGTCTGCGTTTTAAAGTCACAAATGATGTGGGTGTCCGTGTATAACCTGTGCAGGGGGGCTTGTGCGTACGTGGAAAACCGCTATGCAGTTTGGTGCTTCTGCCAGGTGTTACATTCCCCTATTTTTGAGTTCCGTGAAAAACTGAGAGGGGGGCCTCCAGTTACTTGCTGGCAGTGCCTGGACGTAACTTTTGGTCTCCCACGCTTTGAGGATTACTTTTTTACGCGATTCACGTAGATGGGCTCCAAAAGCTTACGTGCTATCACGTTAGCACACACGTTGTAATACCCCTGGTTTCTACCAATACAGCGAGCAGCCTCAACAGGGTTCTTCAGGGGGACCCCAGCAGGGTACTACTAAGCGCGCGCGGCAGCATTGGGTGCCCGCCTGGGTCCGCGCAGTTTTTTCAACCCCCTGTGGGCGCAGCGCGCAGTTTTTGCGGTTTTTGCTCTAAAAAGCGCTGACAAATTTGACGTTCGTGCGCTTTAAGCGCTGATCAATTTGGCAAGAAGTAGTACCCTGACCCCCAGCTCAGCTGCCTGAGACATAACCAAGTGTGTACCAGTAGTGTGCGTCCTGCGACGCAACAGACCCTTCTTTCTGGACAACGGACCCTCCCCACGTTTGTTTCTGCGACGCAACGGACTCTTCAAAGTTGTGTCTGCAATGGGGGACGCAGCGTTCTGAACAACCCCGAGCCTCATCAGGGCTGAGCCATCAGCCCAGTAAACAAGTTCAAGTTCAAGAACAATGTTTTTTACCATGTTTTTCATGTACTCACGAAGCCTTAGTGAATTTTGAAGATCAAGAATACAAATCAATTTGTTAAATTTGACAATACCGTATTTGATATTTCCTGGTAAATGTTTTAAATTGTTTATACTGCTTAAGACGGCGAGCAGCCCAAGTGCTGCTTATAGCCATGTTACCATGTTCAAGGTTGGTGCGGAGGGAATCACTGTCATTAAACTGTCGGTGTAGAGACCGGGACGTTTCTAAAATCGGGAAAAGTTCGAACCCTGTCACACCCCTTGGTTTCTGCAGCTATCGCTGGGGGGAAGGAGGTATAAATTTATTCGGCGAGCAGTTCAAGATTGGCTGGCTGAAGCAATGCTACCTCATCAACCTCACCTCACCTCACCTCTTACCTCACCTCACACTCACCTCACCTCACCTCACTCACCCTTCAACCTCACCTCACCTCACCTCACCCTCACCTCACCTCACCTCACCTCACCTCACTCACCTCACCTCACATCACCTCACCTCACCTCACCTCACCTCACCTGCCTCACCTCACCTCACCTCACGTCACTCACCTCACCTCACCTCACACCTCACCTCACCTGCCACTCACCCACCTCTCACCTCACCGTGCCACCTCACCTCACCAGTCACTCACCTACCTCACCTCACCTTCACCTCACCTCACTCACCCCACCTCACCCCACCTCACACTCACACCTACCACCTCACCTCACCTCACCCACTCACCTCACCCACATCTCAACCTCACAACCTCACTCACCCTCAGCCAACTCTCACCACCCAACCTCACCCTCACACCACCCTCACCTTCACCTCACCTCACCTTCACTCACCTCAATCCTCACCTCACCACCTACACCTCATCACCCTTCACCTCACCTCACCTCACCTCACCTCACCTCACCTCACTCCCTCACCTGCACCTCACCACCTCACCTGCCACCTACCCTAATCCTCACTCACCTCACCTCACCTTCACCTCACCCTCACCTCACCCCACCTCACCTCACCCACCTGCCACCCACCTCACCTCACATCTCACCTCACCACTCACCCACCTCACAACTCACTCACCTCACCTCACCACTCAACCTACATCCTCACCTTCACCTCACCACCTCACCTCACCTCACCTACCCACCCACCTCACCTTTCAGCCTCCACCTACCCCACCTCACCTCACCTCACCTCACCTCACCTCAGCCTCACCTCACCACCTCACCTCACTCACCTCACCTCACTCACCTCACTCACCCTCACTCACCTCACCTCACCTCACCTCACCTCACCTCACCATCACCTCACTCACCTCACCTACCTCACCTTCACCTCACCTCACTCACCTCACCTACCTCACCTCACCTCACCTCACCACCTCACCTCACTCCTCACCTCACTCACCTCACCTCACCTCACCCACCTCACCTCACCTTCACCTCACCTCACCTCACCTCACTCACCTCACCTCACTCCACCTCACCTCCACCCTCACCTCACCTCACTCACCTCACTCACCTCACCTCACCTCACCTCACCTCACCTCACCTCACCTCACCTCACCTTCACCTCACCTCACCTCCACCTACCCACCTGCCACCTCACCTCACACCTCACCTCACCTCACCTCACCTGCCACCCTCACTACCCACCTCACCTCACCTCACCTCACCTCACCTCACCTCACCTCACACCTCACCTCACCTCACCTCACTCACCTCAAACCTTCACACCTCACCTCACCTCCACCTCACCTCACCTCACTCACCTCACCACCCACCTCACCTCACCTCACCTCACTACTTCACCTCACCTCACCTCACCTCACCTCACCCTCACCCTCACCTTCACCTCACCTCACCTCACCCACTCACCTCACCTCACCTCACTCACTCACCTCACCTCACCTCACCTCACCTCACCTCAACCACCTCACCTCACCTCACCTCACCTCACCTCACCTGCCACCTCACCTCACCTCACGCTCACCTCAACCTCACCTCACCTCACCCACCTCACCTCACTCACCTCACCTCACCTCACTCACCTCACCTCACCTCAATCACCACCTCACTCACCTCACCTCACCTCACCTCACCCACCTACCTTCACCTCACCTCACCCTCACCTCACCTCACCTCACCCTCCCTCACCTCACCTTCACCTCACCTCACTCACCTCACCCTCACCCACCTCACCTCACCTCACCTCCCTCACCTCACCTCCATTGCCACCTCACCTCACCTCACCTCATCACCTCACCTGCCCCACCTCACTCACCCACCTCACCTGCCACCACTCACCTCACCTCACCTCACCCACCTCACCTCTCACCGGTCACCTCCACCTCACCTCACTCACTCACCTCACTCACCTCACTCACTTACTCTCACCTTCACCTCACACCTCACCTCACCACCTCACCTCACACCTCGCCTCACCTCACCTCACCTCACCTCACCTCACCTCACCTCACCTCACCTCACCTCACTCACCTCACCTCACCTCACCTGCACCTCACCTCACCTCACCTCACCTCACCTCACCTCAACCTCACCTCACCTCACCTCACCTCACCTCACCTCACCTCACCTCACCTCACCTCACCTCACCTCAAGGTAGACGTCCCCCGCTGGCTCATGTAATCAATCCAGATGGAGCGATATGATGAGTACTTCCAATGTCATCTATAAGGTAGCATTAATTCAGAATCTGCCGACTGATACATGGGGAACTATGGGCTATACTGATGAGTCAGGGCTGCATAGGAGACAGGCTACAGCACAAGAGAAGCTGCCAGGTAGCTGCCAGTGAATGCAGTGGGGCTGCTAGCCAGGATGGCTGTCAGACAGGGATGATTCCCCCCATAATTTGGGATTACCCTAAATTAGAGAATCTGCAGACATTACTGCTAAAGCTAAGAGAGGGACTCTAACACAAAGGGACAGCAGTACATGGGGCAGTACAAAAGCATCACATAATCTTAGAGTGTTCATGGCTAAAACAAGAATGAGGAATAGACTATAGCATAGTTAGGTACCAGATGCTGGGTATCCATCAAGGTCCAGCTGGGTGTGGAGTTTCTGCAGGAGGTGGAGAAAGATTTTCTAGACATCCTTGGGTGTCCAGCATGTTGATGAATGTGAAATCCATATGGGCTCCAGTGCTGCTGAGGTTGTTGACACATATGACTCTGCCCCCAGGATTCACACAGCTGATGGGGTGCATGAGCATCTTGGGCCAGGAAATTAGTAACCTTGCATGGGCTTGGACCATGGCTGCTTGTAGGCAAATGGCCCACTGAATGGTGGGCCTGTCAGCTGTGGAGATAGTGGGGTATATGTGGACCATGTGCTGCAATCTGTTGACATGCTTGAGGAGGGTCCACAGACTGAGAAGGGGCTGTTGTGCATCTGTCTGCTGGGGAACTTGAACATTTCAGCAGCTAAAAGGGCAGGGTTCCAAACTTGGTTCTGGAGAGGCCAGAGTTGTTCAGGAAATGGACTGGGTAGGTGTTCATGTTGACATGACCTAGGGGCTGATCAGGGGAGGGGAAAGTAGATGAGGGAATCCACTGGTCAAATCTAAGGGCTTGGGAGAGCTCATGCTGGGTGCAGGACCCCTGTCCATCAACAGGAAATGGATTCTCATATGAGGTTCTGGCTTGGTCTAGCAGGAGGTCCATCTCTCTTCTGGCTTGTGCTTCTGTCAGGTTACAGAGCTCATCATGGGGAACAGTGGGGAGCTGCTGGGTAGGGGCTGTGGAGTAATCATTCATATGAGGTGAGTGTAACCATGACTGCGGCAGAAAAAGACTAGGATGGCTGCAGATCAGGAAGCTGCAGATCATGGCGGCTGCCAGATCAGGGAAAGCTGTCTATCAGAGTGGCTGCAGATCAGTTCAAAGACAATAATGTGACATGCAGATGTATTCAGCAAGCGAGGGTATCGCTCACAAGTGCTGGGGATCTGCATGTGCATGAGGGTCAAATGTGACCATTGCATGGTGGTCTGCATAAAATAGCGGGTACTGAGATTTATGCAGATCAGTGTGCAGATCAGATCATAATGCAGATCAGCGGCAGATCAGATCATAATGCTGATATCAGTGGAGCAAGAGGTTATCAGATCAGTTCATACCCCCCGTCAGAGTTCAGCTGTTGACATCCCCTCACAAGGTTATCATTTATCCTATGTCCACAAGCGAGGGTATCGCTCACAAGCTTAGCATTTATCCTATGCCCACCAGGGTGTGTGGCGCCTTGGTTGTCCTATTATGGGAGTGGGCCAGGGCAGGGAGAAAGTACCATGGAAGGCAGAGGTGATGAAGGGGTGGTTGATGATGACGAGTTCAACCAGAGAATCAGTGGGAGTGGGAGGCGTTGTGACATGCTCAGTGGATGTGGATGTGGATGTGTGTGTGTGTTGTCGCTGTCACGTGTGCTAGATGTACTTGCATAGGCAGTGGCGTGGACAGTGAGTATGGGTGTGTCTCCAACACGTGTGCTGGATGTACTTGCATATGCACTAAGGTTCCCCCCTTGCAAGTGAGGATCAGCAGAAGCTGCAGATGAGTGTGCAGGTGTGTGTGCAGGTGCATGTGTAATGCCAGGTGTACATGGTTGGAGTGGTGGTGAGTTGTGGAAACCAGCTGCAATGCAGAACTCCGTCCATGTGGATGGTAGATCTTGGACTCGTGACCAGTCTAGGGGTATTGCTGGGAAACCTGGTGGTGGTTGTAAGCAGATAAGTTGGAGAGGTTGGTTTGATTCACTACCTGGGTCTGCATCTGCATCTGCTGGGACTATCCAATCTGGTCTATCAATCAGGTTCCCCCCATGCAAGTGAGGATCATGGAGGGAACTGCACCCATCAGGAGCTACTATGTGTGGGGGGGCAGAGTGGACAGATGTGTCCTCGACAGGGACACAGAGTGCTGCAGCATGTGATGTGTGTAGTGCTGGAACATGGTTGTCGACAGATAAGGATGGCATTGCATCAGCAGGTGAGGGTGCATGGTACATGGTTGCCTCATGCACGCGAATAGCAAGATCAGTAGGTATGCCCCAGTGGGTCCAGAGTGTGGAGGTGGGGAAGAATTCTCTTACCCATTTATCATGGAGTTGCTGCATTCTAGTCTCATATTCCATGTCATAGATCTGACGTTCCAAGTTTTGGATTGTATGGTTTTGTTCTTGGATCTCATGGTTTTGGGCTTGGATTGTATAGTTCAACTCTGAGATAATGGGGTCTGGGGCAGGGTTTACTTTACGGGCAGGGACAGTCCTAGGGGCAGGAACAGTCCTAGGGCCTTCCTAAGGGTAGGGACAGTCCTAGAGGCAGGGACAGTCCTAGAGGCAGGGACAGTCCTAGGGCAGGAACAGTCCTAGGGGCAGGAACAGTGCTAGGGGCCTTCCTAAGGGAAGGGACAGTCCTAGAGGCAGGGACAGTCCTAGACGTGGCACATATGCTAGCAGGCTGGGGTGTAGGGGCTGTAGCATCACTATCATCATGGCTATTTGTAACACAATCTGTAGCTGGGGACTTAGTGCCATAAAAGGCTTTCAGGTACATCATAGTCCAGTTGGGACCAGAGATATTCTTGCTTTTCAGCTCATGTCTAATGCCAGGGGACAGATACTCATTAATGATTTTCATGGAGCTGGCGATCTCATGACATAGTAGACCAAAGCGATTACCTAGCCAGGGACTGTCAGGAGGCAGAAGCTTGTCGTCAATGAAGATGTCCCAAAAGTCGAAGCCCTCTCCATCAAAGATCATGATGCGCAAGGATTAGACGACGGCTGAAGCGAAGTCCAGCTATAATAGCGTGCGCAATGATCACAAGATTCCCCCCATTCTGGCTATCACAGCCGGAATGTGATGATTGTAGCAGGTTACGAAGGATAGGTGGGGGGGGGGGGGGAGGGGGGGGGGGCTGGAGAAGGAGCAGAGGGAGACGTAGAGCTCGCTTCGAGCAGGGTAGCAAAGGTGGCGAAGGGGAGCTCAGAGCAGGGATGAGGAAGGGAGAAATGGAGATCTCTACACGAAGTAGAGAATGGGAATGACGGTCTTGGACAGGAGGAAATGGAGAGCTCCGAGCAGTGTAGACAAAGATGTCGGAGTTGAGCTCAGAGCAGGAAATGTGTGTGTGTGGGGGGGGGGGGGGGGGGGGCTTGCGAAGGTTGTCAGTTCTTCAGTCTTGGTCGTGTGTTCGGAGGCAAGGGGAGGTGGCGTTGGTAGTAGCAGGAAAGGGGAGGGGGGGGGGGGGGGGTCTTCGATGGTGTGCAGGGTTGATACTCCGTGGCACAAGCAATCTTTAAGGGATTGCGCAACGCTGTGTGTGATCTGATGAGTGTGCAACTCACATCGAAGATCTACTCAGACTCCTGGACTGCGTCTACGTTTCGTCTGTGACGGATAGTAGAGACAACGGGAGAGTTGTGTGGGCAGTAGGCGAGGCAGCGCAGGTTAGATTTCTCACGTGAATACGTAGACAATCCAGGGCCAAAAGCAGTACTCAAGCCGTCGAGCTAGTCTGAGGGAAAACTGTCACCTTGTGCAGGGCTGAAGATCCACTTGGCACGGCGCAGGGGCGCTGTCTGCGGGTAGCGGTCGGGCCGATAACCTTCGCAATCGATAGAGTTGTTACACAGTGAAGACTGAAGAGCAGATAGCTTATCATCGCAACTCGTGCGGCTATATAGAAAAGGAAGTCTTCAGGAAGATTCCGAAGACACGTGCAGGCCATAGCTAGCCTATGGCCTGGCGGCAGGCAACCCGGGTCCTGGAGCCACAGGACCACGCGTGCGCTATGCCAACTCAGTGTCCGACGCAACGGACAATAACATCCCCCCCAATTCAAGGTATTCTTGGATACAAGAATCCCTGGAATTAGCTGAGGGGCATAAAGAAAATATAGGAGTATAAAGGCTGACAGAGCTATTTAGATATGCTAACGGCTGGCAGGAGAAGCTGTAAATAATAAATTATTTGGACAGGGTCCAAGGGGGCACGGCACATTAAGAGCAGGGATCTTCAGATCAATGTCAGTCTGCTAGGGTAGCAGAGGGCAGGAAGGCTGCAGTGTAAAAGCATAAGAGGGAACTTAGATGGCATAAAGGGCTGACTGGCTGTAAACAACTTCTTTAAGGTAGACGTCCCCCGCTGGCTCATGTAATCAATCCAGATGGAGAGATATGCTGAGGTACTTCCAATGTCATCTATAAGGTAGCATTAATTCAGAAATCTGCAGACTGATACTATGGGGAAACTATGGGCTATACTGATGAGTCAGGGCTGCATAGGAGACAGGCTACAGCACAAGAGAAGCTGCCAGGTAGCTGCCAGTGAATGCAGTGGGGCTGCTAGCCAGGATGGCTGTCAGACAGGGATGATTCCCCCCATAATTTGGGATTACCCTAAATTAGAGAATCTGCAGACATACTGCTAAAGCTAAGAGAGGGACTCTAACACAAAGGGACAGCAGTACATGGGGCAGTACAAAGCATCACATTAATCTTAGAGTGTTCATGGCTAAAACAAGAATGAGGAATAGACTATAGCATAGTTAGGTACCAGATGCTGGGTATCCATCAAGGTCCAGCTGGGTGTGGAGTTTCTGCAGGAGGGTGGAGAAAGATTTTCTAGACATCCTTGGGGGTGTCCAGCATGTTGATGAATGTGAAATCCATTGGGCTCCAGTGCATGCTGAGGTTGTTGACACATATGACTCTGCCCCCCAGGATTCACACAGCTGATGGGGTGCATGAGCATCTTGGGCCAGGAAATCAGTACCCTTGCATGGGCTTGGACCATGGCTGCTTGTAGGCAAATGGCCCACTGAATGGTGGGCCTGTCAGCTGTGGAGATAGTGGGGTATATGTGGACCATGTGCTGCAATCTGTTGACATGCTTGAGGAGGGGTCCACAGACTGAGAAGGGGCTGTTGTGCATCTGTCTGCTGGGGAACTTGAACATTTCAGCAGCTAAAAGGGCAGGGTTCCAAACTTGGTTCTGGAGAGGCCAGAGTTGTTCAGGAAATGGACTGGGTAGGTGTTCATGTTGACATGACCTAGGGGCTGATCAGGGGAGGGAAAGTAGATGAGGAATCCACTGGTCAAATCTAAGGGCTTGGGAGAGCTCATGCTGGGTGCAGGACCCTGTCCATCAACAGGAAAATGGATTCTCATATGAGGTTCTGGCTTGGTCTAGCAGGAGGTCCATCTCTCTTCTGGCTTGTGCTTCTGTCAGGTTACAGAGCTCATCATGGGGAACAGTGGGGAGCTGCTGGGTAGGGGCTGTGGAGTAATCATTCATATGAGGTGAGTGTAACCATGACTGCGGCAGAAAAGACTAGGATGGCTGCAGATCAGGGAAGCTGCAGATCATGGCGGCTGCAGATCAGGGAAGCTGTCTATCAGAGTGGCTGCAGATCAGTTCAAAGACAATAATGTGACATGCAGATGTATTCAGCAAGCGAGGGTATCGCTCACAAGTGCTGGGGATCTGCATGTGCATGAGGGTCAATGTGACCATTGCATGGTGGTCTGCATAAAATAGCGGTACTGAGATTTATGCAGATCAGTGTGCAGATCAGATCATAATGCAGATCAGCGGCAGATCAGATCATAATGCTGATATCAGTGGAGCAAGAGGTTATCAGATCAGTTCATACCCCCCGTTCAGAGTTCAGCTGTTGACATCCCCTCACAAGGTTATCATTTATCCTATGTCCACAAGCGAGGGTATCGCTCACAAGCTTAGCATTTATCCTATGCCCACCAGGGTGTGTGGCGCCTTGGTTGTCCTATTATGGGAGTGGGGCCAGGGCAGGGAGAAAGTACCATGGAAGGCAGAGGTGATGAAGGGGTGGTTGATGATGACGAGTTCAACCAGAGAATCAGTGGGAGTGGGAGGCGTTGTGACATGCTCAGTGGATGTGGATGTGGATGTGTGTGTGTTGTCGCTGTCACGTGTGCTAGATGTACTTGCATAGGCAGTGGCGTGGACAGTGAGTATGGGTGTGTCTCCAACACGTGTGCTGGATGTACTTGCATATGCACTAAGGTTCCCCCCTTTGCAAGTGAGGATCAGCAGAAGCTGCAGATGAGTGTGCAGGTGTGTGTGCAGGTGCATGTGTAATGCCAGGTGTACATGGTTGGAGTGGTGGTGAGTTGTGGAAACCAGCTGCAATGCAGAACTCCGTCCATGTGGATGGTAGATCTTGGACTCGTGACCAGTCTAGGGGTATTGCTGGGAAACCTGGTGGTGGTTGTAAGCAGATAAGTTGGAGAGGTTGGTTTGATTCACTACCTGGGTCTGCATCTGCATCTGCTGGGACTATCCAATCTGGTCTATCAATCAGGTTCCCCCCATGCAAGTGAGGATCATGGAGGGAACTGCACCCATCAGGAGCTACTATGTGTGGGGGGCAGAGTGGACAGATGTGTCCTCGACAGGGACACAGAGTGCTGCAGCATGTGATGTGTGTAGTGCTGGAACATGGTTGTCGACAGATAAGGATGGCATTGCATCAGCAGGTGAGGGTGCATGGTACATGGTTGCCTCATGCACGCGAATAGCAAGATCAGTAGGTATGCCCCAGTGGGTCCAGAGTGTGGAGGTGGGGAAGAATTCTCTTACCCATTTATCATGGAGTTGCTGCATTCTAGTCTCATATTCCATGTCATAGATCTGACGTTCCAAGTTTTGGATTGTATGGTTTTGTTCTTGGATCTCATGGTTTTGGGCTTGGATTGTATAGTTCAACTCTGAGATAATGGGGTCTGGGGCAGGGTTTACTTTACGGGCAGGGACAGTCCTAGGGGCAGGAACAGTCCTAGGGGCCTTCCTAAGGGTAGGGACAGTCCTAGAGGCAGGGACAGTCCTAGAGGCAGGGACAGTCCTAGGGGCAGGAACAGTCCTAGGGGCAGGAACAGTCCTAGGGGCCTTCCTAAGGGAAGGGACAGTCCTAGAGGCAGGGACAGTCCTAGACGTGGCACATATGCTAGCAGGCTGGGGTGTAGGGGCTGTAGCATCACTATCATCATGGCTATTTGTAACACAATCTGTAGCTGGGGACTTAGTGCCATAAAAGGCTTTCAGGTACATCATAGTCCAGTTGGGACCAGAGATATTCTTGCTTTTCAGCTCATGTCTAATGCCAGGGGACAGATACTCATTAATGATTTTCATGGAGCTGGCGATCTCATGACATAGTAGACCAAAGCGATTACCTAGCCAGGGACTGTCAGGAGGCAGAAGCTTGTCGTCAATGAAGATGTCCCAAAAGTCGAAGCCCTCTCCATCAAAGATCATGATGCGCAAGGATTAGACGACGGCTGAAGCGAAGTCCAGCTATAATAGCGTGCGCAATGATCACAAGATTCCCCCATTCTGGCTATCACAGCCGGAATGTGATGATTGTAGCAGGTTACGAAGGATAGGTGGGGGGGGGGGAGGGGGGGGGGCTGGAGAAGGAGCAGAGGGAGACGTAGAGCTCGCTTCGAGCAGGGTAGCAAAAGGTGGCGAAGGGGAGCTCAGAGCAGGGATGAGGAAGGGAGAAATGGAGATCTCTACACGAAGTAGAGAATGGGAATGACGGTCTTGGACAGGAGGAAATGGAGAGCTCCGAGCAGTGTAGACAAAGATGTCGGAGTTGAGCTCAGAGCAGGAATGTGTGTGTGTGTGTGGGGGGGGGGGGGGGGGGGGGGGCTTGCGAAGGTTGTCAGTTCTTCAGTCTTGGTCGTGTGTTCGGAGGCAAGGGGAGGTGGCGTTGGTAGTAGCAGGAAAGGGGAGGGGGGGGGGGGGGGGGGGTCTTCGATGGTGTGCAGGGTTGATACTCCGTGGCACAAGCAATCTTTAAGGGATTGCGCAACGCTGTGTGTGATCTGATGAGTGTGCAACTCACGTCGAAGATCTACTCAGACTCCTGGACTGCGTCTACGTTTCGTCTGTGACGGATAGTAGAGACAACGGGAGAGTTGTGTGGGCAGTAGCGAAGGCAGCGCAGGTTAGATTTCTCACGTGAATACGTAGGCAATCCAGGGCCAAAAAGCAGTACTCAAGCCGTCGAGCTAGTCTGAGGGAAAACTGTCACCTTGTGCAGGGCTGAAGATCCACTTGGCACGCAGGGGCGCTGTCTGCGGGTAGCGGTCGGGCCGATAACCTTCGCAATCGATAGAGTTGTTACACAGTGAAGACTGAAGAGCAGATAGCTTATCATCGCAACTCGTGCGGCTATATAGAAAAGGAAGTCTTCAGGAAGATTCCGAAGACACGTGCAGGCCATAGCTAGCCTATGGCCTGGCGGCAGGCAACCCGGGTCCTGGAGCCACAGGACCACGCGTGCGCTATGCCAACTCAGTGTCGACGCAACGGACAATAACATCCCCCCCCAATTCAAGGTATTCTTGGATACAAGAATCCCTGGAATTAGCTGAGGGGCATAAAGAAAATATAGGAGTATAAAGGCTGACAGAGCTATTTAGATATGCTAACGGCTGGCAGGAGAAGCTGTAAATAATAAATTATTTGGGACAGGGTCCAAGGGGGCACGGCACATTAAGAGCAGGGATCTTCAGATCAATGTCAGTCTGCTAGGGTAGCAGAGGGCAGGAAGGCTGCAGTGTAAAAGCATAAGAGGGAACTTAGATGGCATAAAGGGCTGACTGGCTGTAAACAACTTCTTTAAGGTAGACGTCCCCCGCTGGCTCATGTAATCAATCCAGATGGAGAGATATGCTGAGGTACTTCCAATGTCATCTATAAGGTAGCATTAATTCAGAATCTGCAGACTGATACTATGGGGAAACTATGGGCTATACTGATGAGTCAGGGCTGCATAGGAGACAGGCTTACAGCACAAGAGAAGCTGCCAGGTAGCTGCCAGTGAATGCAGTGGGGCTGCTAGCCAGGATGGCTGTCAGACAGGGATGATTCCCCCATAATTTTGGATTACCCTAAATTAGAGAATCTGCAGACATACTGCTAAAGCTAAGAGAGGGACTCTAACACAAAGGGACAGCAGTACATGGGGCAGTACAAAAGCATCACATTAATCTTAGAGTGTTCATGGCTAAAACAAGAATGAGGAATAGACTATAGCATAGTTAGGTACCAGATGCTGGGTATCCATCAAGGTCCAGCTGGTGTGGAGTTTCTGCAGGAGGGTGGAGAAAGATTTTCTAGACATCCTTGGGGTGTCCAGCATGTTGATGAATGTGAAATCCATTGGGCTCCAGTGCATGCTGAGGTTGTTGACACATATGACTCTGCCCCAGGATTCACACAGCTGATGGGGTGCATGAGCATCTTGGGCCAGGAAATCAGTACCCTTGCATGGGCTTGGACCATGGCTGCTTGTAGGCAAATGGCCCACTGAATGGTGGGCCTGTCAGCTGTGGAGATAGTGGGGTATATGTGGACCATGTGCTGCAATCTGTTGACATGCTTGAGGAGGGGTCCACAGACTGAGAAGGGCTGTTGTGCATCTGTCTGCTGGGGGAACTTGAACATTTCAGCAGCTAAAAGGGGCAGGGTTTCCAAACTTGGTTCTGGAGAGGCCAGAGTTGTTCAGGAAATGGACTGGGTAGGTGTTTCATGTTGACATGACCTAGGGGCTGATCAGGGGAGGGGAAAGTACAGATGAGGGAAATCCACTGGTCAAATCTAAGGGCTTGGGAGAGCTCATGCTGGGTGCAGGACCCCTGTCCATCAACAGGAAATGGATTCTCATATGAGGTTCTGGCTTGGTCTAGCAGGAGGTCCATCTCTCTTCTGGCTTTGTGCTTCTGTCAGGTTACAGAGCTCATCATGGGGAACAGTGGGGAGCTGCTGGGTAGGGGCTGTGGAGTAATCATTCATATGAGGTGAGTGTAACCATGACTGCGGCAGAAAAGACTAGGATGGCTGCAGATCAGGGAAGCTGCAGATCATGGCGGCTGCAGATCAGGGAAGCTGTCTATCAGAGTGGCTTGCAGATCAGTTCAAAGACAATAATGTGACATGCAGATGTATTCAGCAAGCGAGGGTATCGCTCACAAGTGCTGGGGATCTGCATGTGCATGAGGGTCAATGTGACCATTGCATGGTGGTCTGCATAAAATAGCGGTACTGAGATTTATGCAGATCAGTGTGCAGATCAGATCATAATGCAGATCAGCGGCAGATCAGATCATAATGCTGATATCAGTGGAGCAAGAGGTTATCAGATCAGTTCATACCCCCCGTTCAGAGTTCAGCTGTTGACATCCCCTCACAAGGTTATCATTTATCCTATGTCCACAAGCGAGGGTATCGCTCACAAGCTTAGCATTTATCCTATGCCCACCAGGTGTGTGGCGCCTTGGTTGTCCTATTATGGGAGTGGGGGCCAGGGCAGGGAGAAAGTACCATGGAAGGCAGAGGTGATGAAGGGGTGGTTGATGATTGACGAGTTCAACCAGAGAATCAGTGGGAGTGGGAGGCGTTGTGACATGCTCAGTGGATGTGGATGTGGATGTGTGTGTGTTGTCGCTGTCACGTGTGCTAGATGTACTTGCATAGGCAGTGGCGTGGACAGTGAGTATGGGTGTGTCTCCAACACGTGTGCTGGATGTACTTGCATATGCACTAAGGTTCCCCCCATGCAAGTGAGGATCAGCAGAAGCTGCAGATGAGTGTGCAGGTGTGTGTGCAGGTGCATGTGTAATGCCAGGTGTACATGGTTGGAGTGGTGGTGAGTTGTGGAAACCAGCTGCAATGCAGAACTCCGTCCATGTGGATGGTAGATCTTTGGACTCGTGACCAGTCTAGGGGTATTGCTGGGAAACCTGGTGGTGGTTGTAAGCAGATAAGTTGGAGAGGTGGTTTGATTCACTACTGGGTCTGCATCTGCATCTGCTGGGACTATCCAATCTGGTCTATCAATCAGGTTCCCCCATGCAAGTGAGGATCATGGAGGGAACTGCACCCATCAGGAGCTACTATGTGTGGGGGGGCAGAGTGGACAGATGTGTCCTCGACAGGACACAGAGTGCTGCAGCATGTGATGTGTGTAGTGCTGGAACATGGTTGTCGACAGATAAGGATGGCATTGCATCAGCAGGTGAGGGTGCATGGTACATGGTTGCCTCATGCACGCGAATAGCAAGATCAGTAGGTATGCCCCAGTGGGTCCAGAGTGTGGAGGTGGGGAAGAATTCTCTTACCCATTTATCATGGAGTTGCTGCATTTCCTAATATTCCATGTCATAGATCTGACGTTCCAAGTTTTGGATTGTATGGTTTTGTTCTTGGATCTCATGGTTTGGGCTTGGATTGTATAGTTCAACTCTGAGATAATGGGGTCTGGGCAAGGGTTTACTTTACGGGCAGGGACAGTCCTAGGGGCAGGAACAGTCCTAGGGGCCTTCCTAAGGGTAGGGACAGTCCTAGAGGCAGGGACAGTCCTAGAGGCAAGGGACAGTCCTAGGGGCAGGAACAGTCCTAGGGGCAGGAACAGTCCTAGGGGCCTTCCTAAGGGAAGGGACAGTCCTAGAGGCAGGGACAGTCCTAGACGTGGCACATATGCTAGCAGGCTGGGGTGTAGGGGCTGTAGCATCACTATCATCATGGCTATTTGTAACACAATCTGTAGCTGGGACTTAGTGCCATAAAAGGCTTTCAGGTACATCATAGTCCAGTTGGGACAGAGATATTCTTGCTTTTCAGCTCATGTCTAAATGCAGGGGACAGATACTCATTAATGATTTTCATGGAGCTGGCGATCTCATGACATAGTAGACCAAAGCGATTACCTAGCCAGGGACTGTTAGGAGGCAGAAGCTTGTCGTCAATGAAGATGTCCCAAAAGTCGAAGCCCTCTCCATCAAAGATCATGATGCGCAAGGATTAGACGACGGCTGAAGCGAAGTCCAGCTATAATAGCGTGCGCAATGATCACAAGATTCCCCCCATTCTGGCTATCACAGCCGGAATGTGATGATTGTAGCAGGTTACGAAGGATAGTGGGGGGGGGGGAGGGGGGGGGGGCTGGAGAAGGAGCAGAGGGAGACGTAGAGCTCGCTCTCGAGCAGGGTAGCAAAGGTGGCGAAGGGGAGCTCAGAGCAGGGATGAGGAAGGGAGAAATGGAGATCTCTACACGAAGTAGAGAATGGGAATGACGGTCTTGGACAGGAGGAAATGGAGAGCTCCGAGCAGTGTAGACAAAGATGTCGGAAGTTGAGCTCAGAGCAGGAATGTGTGTGGGTGTGTGTGTGTGGGTGGTTGGGTGTGGTGGGTGTGGGTGGGTGGGGGGGGGGGGGGGCTTGCGAAGGTTGTCAGTTCTTCAGTCTTGGTCGTGTGTTCGGAGGCAAGGGGAGGTGGCGTTTGGTAGTAGCAGGAAAGGGGAGGGGGGGGGGGGGGGGTCTTCGATGGTGTGCGCAGGGTTGATACTCCGTGGCACAAGCAATCTTTAAGGGATTGCGCAACGCTGTGTGTGATCTGATGAGTGTGCAACTCACGTCGAGATCTACTCAGACTCCTGAACCTGCGTCTACGTTTTGTCTGATACGGATAGTTAGAGACAACGGGAGAGTTTGTGGGCAGTAGGCGAGGCAGCGCAGGTTAGATTTCTCACGTGAAATACGTAGACAATTCCAGGGCCAAAAGCAGTACTCAAGCCGTCGAGCTAGTCTGAGGGAAAACTGTCACCTTGTGCAGGCTGAAGATTCACTTGGCACGGGCGCAGGGGCGCTGTCTGCGGGTAGCGTCGGGCCGATAACCTTCGCCAATCGATAGAGTTGTTACACGTGAAGACTGAAGAGCAGATAGCTTATCATCGCAACTCGTGGCGGCTTATATAGAAAAGGAAGTCTTCAGGAAGATTCCGAAGCACACGTTGCAGGCCATAGCTAGGCCTATGGCCTCCCTAAGCGGCAGGCAACCCGGTCCTGGAAGCCACAGGACCACGCTCGTGCGCTATGCCAACTCAGGTCCGACGCAACGCGACAATAACAGAAGCGACCTATTGTTCCATGGAAGGATCGAGTGTGATCACCTAGTTGGATTTTGGAACCAAGATGAACATCATGTGGGCTATACTGCAGTATACTGACGAAGCCTTACTGAAGAAAGTACCTTCACCTGATACTGACGAAGCCTTACTGAAGAAAGTACCTTCACCTGATACTGACGAAGCCTTACTGAAGAAAGTACCTTCACCTGATATTGACGAAGCCTTACTGAAGAAAGCTATACCTTTCACCTGATACTGACGAAGCCTTATGAAAGAAAGTACCTTCACCTGATACTGACGAAGCCTTATGAAGAAAGTACCTCTCGCAGAATGATCATGGACGCTCAACGCAAGGAAGCCAGGGACCCTCCCCAGGGGGTCCTGCGGCAAACGTCTCCCTGACTGCGTTACGCCCCTCCACTATTACTGTAGCGGATTGAAAGAGGATGAGACCTGACCTTGCGCCCTACTGTACAAACATAAAAACATCGGAAACATAGACTCTCCTACCTGTATGGTCTGATAAAGAACTCTGGTTCTTGAGCTTGGATTTTACTGGCTCTGAATAAACAACCAACCCATCGCTACTAAGTCCATATCAACTAAACACGACCAGCATGTTGAATTAAAGCTAAATGGCCTTCGATTGGCTGGATACCTTGTTCATTATGAAGTTATCACCGTTGGAACAACTATGGTACTATTCCAACTCTTTTTTGACTTCTATGACCACTCTTGGACTTCAAAGATCATGTGCCCCTCGAAACTGGCGGACACAGTCCACTCCCACGGCCATCACTAGCTTTTCAGAGTATTTTACAGTCAGTACGCTTTATGGAAGCACACCCCGGGTCGAATACCCCGGGGACTAGCACACAGACCGTCCCCCTCTCAGGTTTTGTCTTACCAGCTGTATTGTGCGCGGTGCTTCCAACCGGGTGAAAAAAACCCCGATTACAGCTGCACTGGCATGATGTAAACAAAGTAAAGGCTACGGTGCCTGCCGGTACGGCATCAAAAAAAAACAAAAAACACCGGTACCGGTAAACTAACAACCAATCACAAATTTTTTTACTGAAGAAGAATGGTCTCACGTGACTATAGCTAGCTCCGGCTTACGCTATGGTGTCACTTAACTTCACGTCCATGCAGTAACGGTTCTACACGGATGTAACAATTTCAATTTCAATTTTTTACTGCCGAAGACGGCGAGCAGCCAAATTGCTGGCTGAAGCTATGTAACCTAGTTCAAGTTCAATTTAAACTTCCTCTGTTTACCCGCGACTTTAAAATGAATTGGATCAAAAAGTTGTTAATGAGTTTTTTGCATATATTTTTATATCTCCCGGAAGATATGAGGGAACAAGTGAAAAAACGATTGAAATATAAAATGTTTTCTTCGCGTTTACATTTTTCTGTTTATACTCGAAGACGGCGAGCAGCCAAATTGCTGGCCGAACGCCGTATGAACCAATGTTCAAGAGAATGAGACACCCTTAAACGCTAACTACGGAATCAGCCAAATCTGGCCTGAAGCCATTAACAAAAGTTCAAGTATAACAAAAACACTCAAGGCCGCTTTGCAACATGCTGCCTACTTAACACATTAGTTCAGCAATAACAATAAAAGGTCTTGCCGGAAAACGGCAATGTGCAGCAGGGTACACTTCACCGGAGGACCCCCACCCTGCTGCCTGAGGACACAACCAATTAATAGCCTGCGTCTGCAATCACACCACAAACTCCCTCGACGTTGCGTCTGTGACGGAGGACCAGCGCCCCTGAACAACTCACCTGGTCTTGTGCGATACTGCTGCTCCTCACACATTCACGCTTCTCGTTAGAGAAACGCCACGACAACAGGCCGACAGGTTAGGCCAACTGGTGCCAAGAGATTATTTGCCCCACCGTATGCACAGATGCCCTACCGTCGCTGCATGTGTAACTGCACTCGTGGAGACCGCGCCTCGGCATGCCATATTTCAACACACACCAGAGTCTAGGGTGTGAAGGAGGAGAAGGGCACTAAGTGGTGGAGGCTCTAGGGAGGGGGGGGAAGGAAGTACAGGCGAGCAGCCTTAATGGCTGGCGCCAAATAACAAAGTTGAAGTTGAAGTAGGGAGTGGGGATGGGGAGGAGAGTTGGCCTGTAGGCATGGCACGGCGGGACACATAGATGAGAAGGGAGAAGGCCAACAGACCAGGACTTCTCCTGGTGCCACTGGCAGTGCACACATCACTGCGGTTGCACACACACACACTGGCAGTGCACACACAACACACGCTGCAGTGACACACACACACTGTTGTGGCCACTCAAACGCTGCGGTGGCACACGCACGGATACACCCAATGAACACATGGCCATACAGCAGGGCTGACAACTTCCGGGTTCTATGCATTAAACAGGTGGCTGGTGTAACACCCATATATAGCACCTACAAACATGATTGTGTGTGCGCGTACCAGACATACCAAGGCTAAACGCAAGGATAGTGAGCAATCCAATAGCACGAACGACTGGTCACACAATGAACACCAACAGTGATACTCAGCAAGTGCTCGTTACTCGGTGAATCAGAACTAGAAGGCTACGGGCCAATACCAAGTTGCTAGGGCAATACACATTAAGAATGGTGGCTGAAAAATGATTCCTCCACATTAGTTATATGCCATCTAAGAGCTGCATTTTATGTGTCTGCGGCGATGTCAACCCCATGTAGCACTGTCCAGTTAGCAGCCCTTCTCTACCGCCGTAAGACAGGGCTCCCTTACATACCATGCCCCACCACCGGCGGTCATCATAAATTTTGATAAGCCATTCCTAGAAGAAAAAGTTGCCTTTGTTCATCAATGATTTGAATGCGAAGAGATGGTATCACGATCTATCGTGTTTATCATAGTCTACAGTCAAAGTACTGGTGCATGGTTAAATCAGGCATCGATGTGTCGTATATCATGTGCTATCGCATGTGTAATGGTTAAATCATGTGCTGTCGCATCGTGATAGTTATATCTTCCTTTCATAGACGCTATCACATCCTAACTCCTTTCTCTCGCTTTTTTTCTTTTTCACAGACACACCCACATTACATCAGTCCAATTATACAAACAAATGTAACCCACCCTCCTTTTCATTGTTTTTTTCATCTAACTCACGGCATACCTATCCTTTCATAAATGATCAAACCACTCAAACAGGCTCCATTCACTACTTTCTACTGAACTCCCCTCCAATCCTGTGCTCTCATAACCTCCTTCTTTTCCCTTCTCAACCCATCATTTCAACACACCATACCGCACGCTTCCGATCACTAGCAACTCTTCGCAAATCGACACCTCAAATCCCTGTGCCATATTTTCATACATCAATTTAGTTCCTTATTCACCAAACCTTTCCTTCCAAAATCCTTCATCACTCGTACTTAATGTAAATAATTCATAATCCCATACTGATTCAACTAAATTTGAACCACTGCCTCTCAGATAAATATCCTTCAGTTTGGTTTTCTTCCATATCATTCATTCCAATCTCATTTTTTCTCCATTACTGCCACATACATTTCTTCACACCCTCCACCAAACATTCCCCTTTTTTCCCAATCCATTTACTAACTTTCAACAATAAAAATACACCATACCAGTCTCATGTAACATCACAATCGAAACCCGAAACATGATACCATCTTATCTCATAAGAAGACACTGCCCATCATACACCCATTTTTTCAATCAAAATTATACTTTGTCTTTCGCATGTGATCGTTATATCATGTGATGTCGCATGTGACGTGGTATATCATGTGCTATTGCATGTGATGCGTCATTATCAGTGAGTCGGCATGTTGATGGTCATTCATAAGCGTCAAAAGCACAAGTCCACATTCTGCGTCAAATTCTCGCGAAGAATAATATGTGGCACGGGAAACCTTGCTCCCAGCTACTATGGCAGACAAATTAGGATTGGGATAAGGCACGACAGGCTAGCTACTACCTACATCCATAGCCAACTCAGCTACTACGCCCATGCTCAGGCAAGCCAGTAATGCCAATAGCCAAGCGGCACTAGTACAAGCCATACCCAAAGCCTTGGTACTAGCTACATCCATATCCTCATAGGGTTCAGGTCCTCAGCCGCCAAGTGCCATACGGCGCACGAGCTGGCGAACGAAGAGTCCACGGTGGGCCTTGCACCCTGGGCATGAGCTCGCTGTAGCAGTGGCACAACCTCCCCCGCCTTGCATCATCCGCACCTGGGCGACAGCTTCGGCATTTGTTCAGAGACGGGAGAGATATCAATGAGGACGGAAGCGACGTAGTAGTTGGACAGGCTTGGCGCGCCATCGCATGGTAAGCAAAGCCCACTCCACCGAAGTTGCAAGAACCGAACAAGGCATGGCAAGAATAGCATCACGGAGCACCAGCGCCGCTCGACAGGGAGCTGGAGAGAAGAGACCACGTGGCGCTGCGACATGACCATAACCCAGGCCTCTGACAGCAGCCTCGCGCCATTGCCTCCTGCAGCCACAAGCTCCTTCAACCGAATCCCCTGTGGAGTGATGGTGTGGAAGTAAGTGGGTTGGAGGGTGGTGGGATAGTGATGTGTGGATGGTGGGGGTGTGAGATGCCACGATAGGGTATTAGGCCATTGCGACGGTTGGCACTGCAACAAGCTCAAGCTACCAGTACCTCCTGGATGATATGTGATGGTGATGGAGTGAATGAGTGTGTAAGGTGGCGGTGTGGATGCGGTGGTAGTAGGCGGTTTCTTTAGGGTGATTAGGCTTCATTGCGAACAGTGGCTTCACAAGCTCTACCCACGTATCACATGCGGGTGTGGGTGTGGAGTGAGTGAGTGGTGTAAAGGTGGTGGTGAGGGAATGCGGTTAGAGTAATTAGGGTTTCATGGCTACGGGTGGCAGCAACATGCTCTGCCGCCAGCATCAATGGCGGAGAGAGTGGTGTGTGGTGTGGAGGTGGTGGTGATGAGGGAAGCGGTGTAGGGTTGATTAGGGGTTCATGGCGAACGGTGCTGCGTCAAGCCCTGCCGCCAGTACCACATGCGGAGTGAGTGGTGTGGAGTGAATGAGTGAGTGAGTGGTGTGGAGGTGGTGGGTGGTGAGGAATGCGGTTTAGGGTGATTAGGCTTCATGGCGGCGGTGGCTGCGTCAAGCTCTGCCGCCAATATCACATGCGGAGAGAGTGGTGTGGTGGTGAGGGATGCGGTGTGATCATCCATTCCTCACACTCCACCTGAGCGTACAAGCTTCCTTGGAGAACACAACCTGCAATGGCTTCTAGGGTAGCCTCGTTGAGATACTCCACTCACCCGTAACGTAACTCCTATCAATTACTCCACCCCGCACTAAATTCTGGCCTGCCATCCATCCCACTCACCTAGCGTACGAGCTTCTTGGAAGAACACAACTTAATGGCTTTCGAGCAGCCTCACTGAGAATCTCACCCTCACACTTCTCCATTCCTGCACTTATTCTGCGCCCCCCACTCACCTATCCCCCCCCCCCCCCCCAACACACACATACACACCACATCTACTCCCACTCAACCCGACGTACGAGCCATCCTTGGAGAACACAACTTAGTGGCTTCTAGCGCGCCTTGCTGATACCCCCCCCTCCCACACACACACCATCACATCACCTTTTTAAAATCCCCCACTAACCTCCACTTCAACACTTACTACTTATCCGCCACTATTCTGCCATCCCGCATACCAGTCCACACTCAGACCTTTACTGAGCGTATGAGCCTTCCTTGGAGAACACAACCTTAATGGCCTCTAGCGCGGCCTCGCTGAATAACTCCCCAGCCCTGCAAAACATTACTCCATTTCCTGCCACTTTATTCTGCATCCTACCCACTCACCTAATCCCCCCCCCCCCAACGCCACCACCACATCTCAACTTCCCACTCACTGAGCGTATGAGCCTTTCCTTGGCAGAACCACCTTTGCCTCTAGCGCGGCT
>JAJSRW010000194.1:0-51696 GCA_022414725.1 Microglena sp. YARC | reverse complement strand
CTAGAGTAAGTTAGCGAGGTAGGGATAGGAGGGAGCGTGGGGGAGGTGAGATGGCTGGTGGTGTGGGCTACGGGGTGAATTTGGGTGGCGTTGAGATGACTGGGGGTAAGGGGTATATTGTTGGTTGGAGATGACTGTGGGTTAGGTGGGGTGCTAAGGGAAAACAGAGTGTGTAGTACATAGGTGTGAGGATGGGGCAGAAGATTTAAGGTGGCAAACAGGGATCATGTAGGTCCTGGGGCTGGCGGAATGTGGGGTATATTTACAGTAGGGAAAGGAAGGGGCATGTGTTAGGATATTATGCGAAACGCGGGAAATATCTTGACTGTGTGCATGTGATAAGCGGGGGGGGAGGGTATGTACAAGGGCGTCCATGCACGTTGAATTAATCTTATCAACCCAGCCCAGACCAGACCCAGGGCCTGGTACTGGGGCCGGCGTGGGGGGGGCCTAACGACCACACGGCTACCGTACTTGTGCATACATACATACATTCATACATACATACTTACTCTGGCCCCTGGACTGTTCAAAGGAGTTTGTTTTTTGCGGAGCCCCCAGACTTATCTCCTTTCATCCTTTGCATTGATTTGTTTTCAAATCTGAAAGGGTTTTTTTCCTAGCTGCCCGTTGGTGTTTTAGCCCCTCCAGTACAGGTTTTATGGCTAATAGCTTTGTAGCTTTTTGGGAATGATGAGAGAGGGCATACAATAAAACTGATTTTATTTTTTTACGACAGTTTTTGCTGAGACGGGGTCAAAAAAACTATGCGATTGCTATAGGATACGGGAAAAATCCCTCCCCTTTGCAATGGTTGATTGTTTTTCAATTTAAGTGGTTCTCCCAGCTTAATGGATTTAGGCCTCCTCCAGTACAGCGTTTCAGGGCTTTTGTACCTTCTTGTACTTTTTAGCGGCTATTTAGGCACACTTTTTTTTACTTTTTAGTGTTAATTTCGCTGAAACGGTCGGTCAAAAACTAGCGATCCCGTATAAAAGAAGGGGGAAATCCCTGCCCCTTTGCATGGTGATTGTGTGTTGCAAAATGTTTGTTGGCAAAGAAACCCTTCGGTCCTTACAAAGTTCGTAAAACCTGTTTTTTGATCCAATGCACTCAATCACACCACCACCCTAACCGCCGCAACAACAAAAACAACAACAACAGCATCACCAACACCAACACCACCAACACCATTGCCATCAACGCTACACGTACAGACCCTCACCACCCTATTCTCATATCTAGACGGCAACATAATATAAGTGTTTGAAAAACGAATATCAACCAATATTATCTAGTGTCACAATAATATTAGTTTTTCAAATAAATCGAACTCTGGTGAGACGGCTTGTCTGACTAATATTATATAATAGTATTTAGTTCACTAATTTATATAAACATAGCCGACCCCCCTACTCATATCTCCTTTGCATCTTCCCTGTAGGCTGCCATTTTGGACGTCCCCTTCCTGGACCCTCTCACCTCCATGTCAGATCCAACCGACCTGCCCCAAACAAGAAAAAATATCACTGTGAAGGAGTGGAGGGAGCTAGGGAAAAAATCCATTGATGAGCCAGCAAGGTGAGGCTTCATATATGTGGCCCCCCCCACTTGCCCCCCCCCCCCCCCCCCCCCCCCCCCCTCCTCCACTCCCCCCTCCCTTCCTACGACCTCCTCCCCCCCCCCTTCCCCTCCCCCTCCCTTAACCCTACCCCTCCTTCCCCCTCCCCCCCCTCCTCCACTCCCCCCTCCCTTCCTACCCCTCCTCCCCCCCCCTTCCCCTCCCCCTCCCTTCCTACCCCTCCTTCCCCCCCCCCCCCCCCCCCCCTCCCCCCCTCTCACCTCCATGTCAGTATCCCACCTGCCCCTCACTGTGAAGGAGTGGAGGGAGCTAGGGAATCCATTGATGAGCAAGGTGAGGGCTGTATATATGACCCCCCCCCCCCCCTCTCACCTCCATGTCAGATCCCCCACCTGCCCCCCCAACGTGTAGGAGTGGAGTGAGCTAGGGAATCCATTGATGAGCAAGGGAGGGCTGTATATATGACCCCCCCCCCTCCTCCCCTCCCCCCCTCCCCCCCCCCCCCTCTCACCTCCATGTCAGATCCCCACCTGCCCCTTACCGTGAAGGAAGTGGAGGAGCTAGGGAATGCGTTGATGAGCAAATGAGGGGGGGAGGGGGGGGGGGAGAGAGGAGGGGCGGGGGGAGAGGAGAGCGTGGGGGGAAGGGGAAGAAGGAGGGAGCTAGGGAATCCCATTGATTAGCAATGTGAGGGTGAAGGGGGGGGGGGGGGGGGGTCATATGTACAAACATTAACATACCCCTTCCCTTCTCACCTCACAGGCTGTCCACAAGTACATGCAAGGCTACAGCCCCTATGACAATCTCCTCAACTGTGGCGTGATCTCCCGTCACCTCCCTCATCTCCCCCACCTCCTGCTCACTGCTGGCCTGAGTGACCCACGGGTTCCAGTGTGGCAGGCGGCCAAGTTTGTGGCTCGAGTCAGAAGGTTAAGAAGTGAGGGTGGCGTGGGGGATGAGAATGACCCGTTGATGCTGGATATTGAAAATGAGTGTACCGCAGCGGCCCCCCTGGGCTTGTGTCCCCCACCCCCTGATGAGAATGAACCGTTGGTGCTGCTTCTAACCAACATGCATGGTGGCCATGGGTCCTCGTCCGGTGCCAAGGAGAGGTTGGCTGAGAGGGCGCGGAAGTACGCCTTCATGATGTATGCACTACAGCATTGAGCGGGGAGGACTGGGAGAGGGTGATAGCTGCTTCGTCTATCTAACTTCTAACAAACTAACTTTGTCTTACGAACTACTTTCGTCTAACTAACTAACTAACTTCTTCTTACAACCTACCTTCGTCTAACTAACTTATAACAAACTAAATTTGTCTTACGAACTACCTTTGTCTAACTATCTTGCAGCTTATGCTTTGAGGACTGGGAGAATTCCGTCATGTTAATACGATGGAGGTTAACATATAATAAATTAATAAATAGCCTTATTACAAGGCGTGAGGTTGAGGGGGCCAGCCCGCTTGCTTGCACTGGGGCCAACCACCAACCCAAATGAGAACATATCCTAGCACTCGATTTTTGTATGTATGTTACACTTGGCCGGACCTGGGTAAAGTCGTATCAACACACGCACCTCAGGAAGCACTCGTCTTTGTTAGGCTCACGTTGCACTGGGGCCAACCAAGGAGAGGTTGGCTGAGAGGGCCCAGAAGTACGCCTTCATGATGTTTGCACTACAGCATTGAGGGGGCCCAAAAGTACGCCTTTATGATGTATGCACTACAGCATTGAGGGGGCCCAGAAGTACGCCTTCATGATGTATGCACTACAGCATTGAGGGGGCCCAGAAGTACGCCTTCATGATGTATGCACTACAGCATTGAGGGGGCCCAGAAGTACGCCTTCATGATGTATGCATACAGCATTGAGGGGCCCAGAAAGTACGCCTTCATGATGTATGCACTACAGCATTGAGGGGGCCCAAAAGTACGCCTTTATGATGTATGCACTACAGCATTGAGGGGGCCCAGAAGTACGCCTTCATGATGTATGCACTACAGCATTGAGGGGGCCCAGAAGTACGCCTTCATGATGTATGCACTACAGCATTGAGGGGGCCCAGAAGTACGCCTTCATGATGTATGCACTACAGCATTGAGGGGGCCCAGAAGTACGCCTTCATGATGTATGCACTACAGCATTGAGGGGGGAGTGCTGGGAGAGGGAGATAGCTGCTTCGTCTGACTAACTAATTCCTAACTAACTTCGTTTAACTAACTAGCTTCTAACCAACTGTGTCTTATTAAATTGAAATTGAAATTGTTACATCCGTGTAGAACCGTTACTCACAGGACGTGAAGTTAAGGACACCATAGCGTAAGCCGGAGCTAGCTATAGTCACCGTAGGGCCATCTCAGTAAAAAGAATTACCACCGATGCCTGACCGGCAGGCACCGTAGCCACATCATGCCAGTGCAGCTTAATACGGGGGTTTTTCACCCCGGTTGGGAAGCACCGACACAATGCAGCTGGCAAGATAAAACCTGAGAGGGGGACGGTTCTGTGTGCTAGTCCCCGGTATCGACCGGGGTGTGCTTCCATAAAACGTCTGCACTGTAAAATACTCTGAAAGCTAGTGATGGTGTGGGAGTGGACTGTGTCCGCCAGTTTGAGGGCACATGATCCTCTGAAGTCCAAGAGTGGTCATAGAAGTCAAAAAAAGAGGTTGGAATAGTACCAGTTGTTCCAACGGTGATAACTTCATAGTGAACGAGGTATCCAGCCGATCTAAGGCCATTTACTAATTCAACATGCTGGGCGTGTTTATGATAAACTTAGTAGCCATGGTTGGTATTCAGAGCAGTATCCAAGCTCAAGAACCCAGAGTTCTTTATCAGACATACAGGTAGGAGAGTCTATGTCAGGTAGGACGGCAAGATCAGGTCTCATTCTCTTCCAGTCCGCTACAGTAAATAGTGGAGGGGCGTAACCAGTCAGGAGACGTTTGCCCAGGACCCCCCTGGGGAGGTCCTCTTCCTTGCCAGCGTCCATGATCATTCTGCGGGATCCCAGGGCTCCGGTGCAAATGGCCTTGTGGATGAGTCGCACTGCGGCGTCATGTCTCTTGATATAGAGCCCCTTGAAAGTCCGGTGTGTGCAGCCCGCAGGATGTGGCCCGCTCCGTCCTCACAGTGTGGCAAATGGGGCATAGGGAGTTCGTGGGTGGGTGAGTGCTTGTAATATAAGGGAGTTTCCAGCGGAATGGCAAGTTTACGGTTCCACAGTCTACCCCAGCGGGCTTTAAGGATGTGGAATTTAGTTTTATGTTGGATAAGGGTTGAGGTCCAAAATTTGTTACTTGCATGAGGAAGTTGGTGGGGAGTGTTATCAGCCCAGGTGGTTGCATAAATCCTTTAAGAGGGTGTTGGCCAAGGTGGCAGCTAGTGGGCAGGTTAGAGGTGATACCTTGTGTAAGGTTAGGTGCTAGGATGCGTGGGGGAATATCTCCATGGGTGTGCGAGGAGGTTGAAACTGTGGGCCAGTAGACATTGTGGCGGGGGATTTCCCCCAGTGTTGTCAGTAAAAAATTGGTGGAGGCAGGGTGCTCAGCTGCCTTGCGTGCCAGAATGTCTGCCCTGTCATTTCCAAGGATACCTGTGTGGGAACGGACTTTACAAAGAGTGGTGTGTGAGCCATGCAGGATGCGTTGAATGAGGTGTTTTTGAATTGATTGCAGAAGTTCAGTATGAATGGAACGGGTTGTTGTGGTAGGTCATGAATCATTTTTTTAATAAGTTGAGAGAGCAGAGGCTGTTCTGTATGGAGTGTAAGGATTT
Organism: Microglena sp. YARC; assembly: GCA_022414725.1. Classification (NCBI taxonomy): domain Eukaryota; kingdom Viridiplantae; phylum Chlorophyta; class Chlorophyceae; order Chlamydomonadales; family Chlamydomonadaceae; genus Microglena; species Microglena sp. YARC. Next base: position 46,333 of record JAJSRW010000194.1, on the reverse strand, counting down.
GTCGTAGTCAATGTTGAGAAGGGCTTGGTGGATGGCTACCAGTTCTGCCCTGTTGTTCGTTTTGGTGGCCCCTATTCCCCCAGGGTTGATGGCTGTAGCTTTGTCCTGCAGCCGGGACATATACTGCAGCACCTATTTTACTAGGGTGCCCTGGTTTACCTTTTATTAGGCTACCATCTGTGTAGACCTGGAGGCCTGAGGAAGGGGGTAGCTAGGGTGAAGACAAGGGTGAGTAGTGGTAAGAAGAGAGGGAGGAGGGTGTTGGTGGAGTGGAGTTGCCAAGAGATTTTTTTGGCAAGAGATTTGAGTTTCCGGGGGTAAGTAATGACAATGTCAGAGAAGGTAAGAGTGGGAGGTGGAGTGATAGTAGAGGGCTCCCAGGATGGAGGAGAGGCTTTGCATGTAGTATGTCCATTGGTCAATAAAATCTGGGAGTTTAGGAAAATAGGTATCTTGGCTGTGGGGGTTGCATATAAGGATGAGGTGTAGTTTGTGGGTGGAGGGTGGAGTGTGAGATTTGCTGCCAAGCCAAATTTCAGAGGTAGTTATAAAAAATTCAGACTGCGGTCTGGAGTCAATATAGTGAATCCAGGAGTGGTGGAGGAGGGTTTTTGTAAGGGCAGCAAGGTCGTCAGGAGGAGCATCAGGGTGCAGGTAGGGCTGAGAGTATTTTCAGCATGGTCAGCACTGGCTAGGGCCCACCTTAAGAGCTTGGTGTGCTTGTGTCGTGGAGTTAGGAATGTCCACCAGTGAGCCCCAGTCCAGATGGTAAGAAAGGGGTCTTGGTTGGAGCCAAAGAGCTGATCAGCAGGGCTGGTAGAAGAGAAGCTGGTGAGGCTTTGGTCGTAGCTAAGGGGGTTTAGAAGTACGATGGTGAGTAATGCCCAGAGCAGCTGCTGCTTTGGTAGAGAAAAGGAGAAAGAGTGTTGGTAGCAGCAGGAGCAGCTCTGTATCTGGTGAAGAGGGCAGCTAAGTCAGTGTGGTATGTTCCTCCTTGAGTCAGTTGGTTCCATTTGTAGGGTGGTGATTTTTGAAGTGGTCATAGTTTTGTTTGAGAGAGGTTAGTCTGTCGTTGGGAATGTGCCCAAGACAGTGACCAGTGGGGGTTATAAAGATATGAAACGTTGGTGTGTGTGTGTGTGGATTGGTCATCCAGAGTGGTGAGGATGCCTGTTTGTATAATGTAGGCTGAGGGTGGTTGAATGTCCCAGTCTGGGTGCCTGTCGTGTGTGTCAATTTTCAGAAGTTTGTGAACAAGGTTGTGGTTGTCAGCATTAAATCCTGGGGAGGTGGCCCATTGGCCTTGTTGTTGAAGGTTAGTAAGGTGGGTGTCCTTCCTAGGGTTGAGGTGTGTGGTTAATGGGGGAGTAGTTTTTAAAGTGTGGGTTAATTGGTCGTATGCTGGTTGTCCCAAAAGTTCAACAAGGTGAGACGCATTGTGAGATTGGGTTTCCAATGTATGGTGGAGGTAGTGGAGGTAAGAGATGTGCTGTGGTGGATGCTGTATCCCATGTGCGTGTAGGAGTTGATATGTTCGTTGTGCATGATGGTTGGGGCCATCGAACGTGGGACAACAGTGGAAGTGACTAGTTTGTCGTCGTTGTAGGAGCGCTTGCCCCCGCCAGCTCGTGATGTGCAGGGCTTTGTATTGGGATCCGTAGGTAAGGTGGAGCAGACGCGCCGGTGGTGCAGGTGCGCTGCTGTCGGGGGATGTCATGGCCTCGCGGATCCTGTCAGGGTGTGAGGTGGGAGTTATTCTATATGCACGGTAAAATTTAGAGGTGGAGGAGTGACGGATCCAGGATTTGCACAAGTAGTGGCGTGCTGCCCAGGTGGCATCACTGCTGGGGCAGCCCCATGCTTGGTGCGCGTGACTGCCTTCGGTCTGCGTGGGCCACGCCCACCATTGGTTTCCTTCCAGGTCCCCAATGGAATCCGCCTCGTAGTCTGCGTCAGTAACAGTGGCGTGAGGTTGGTAACGCTGGGTGGGTGGGGTGGAGGGTTCAATAGAAGCAGGAGATTTAACGTTATCGGTTGTGTTCTGCGCAATTGCGTAACCGGGCGCAAGTTGTCGGTGTGAGAGGGGAAGTGGGTCAGAGTGTATTGGGGAGGCGACAGTTTGGAGGGAGGAGAGAGTGAAGCGGTGAGGCGGTTCAGGGACCGTTTGTGGTGTTTTAGTAACTTTGTGTAAGGTGATAAGAGAGAGATCTGTAGTGCTGACAAGGTGAGTTCCCATGGGGGTGACCAGGTCATTGGTATGAATAGATGGCCAGGTCCATGGAATGGAGTCATGAGTGATACAGGGATTGCCTGTGAGGAGAGGAAGAGAGTGTATGTTAAGTTTGTCAAGAAGTTCTGTGTCATTCCAAGAAATTGTTATGTCAGATTTTTTTAATAATTTCCAGCTGGCGGGCTAGGGACATATACTTAAGTTGCTTGCGGGATAGAGAGAGAGGATCTAGAGTGGTCATGGTGGAAGTTGATGTATTAAGGAGAGCTCTAGTGAGGATTCCCAGGTGACCTTGGTCGTTCATGGACTGGGTGAGGGCTGTTGCAGTAATCTGGGTGTATTCAGTGAGTAGGGAGGGCACCCCTAGTCCTGCCTCTGTTTTAGGGAGGTGGAGTGCTCTTGTCGGAAAAGATCTGGAAGGAGCAACAGAGTTTAAACTGTTTTTAATACTGCTCTGTCAATGACGTGAATGTCGGTTAGTGAGAAGGGAGCTACTATCATGGGGTATTTAATAGCTGCTCTGACACATTGTGAAATTATTCGTAAGCATTGGGTGGGGGTTGCCCTGTTTTTAGCTTTGGTTAGGATACTCAGCCCTTTATTGTGAATGGTTTCAATAGTAGAGTGGAGTTGAGTTTTCCAATTTAAGGTAAGTGAGATGTGAACCCCCAAGTATTTGTAGGCTTGGTCAGGCGGCTGGTAGGTAGCATAGGAGTTTCCTAGTGGAATTTATCTAGCCTTTGTTTGAGAGTGTTGTTGTGAGTAGGTTGAGAGGGGGTGTGATTTGTGGAGTATGCCACTGACACACCACATTTGGTGGCGTTAAGAGGAATGCCCGACCAGATGCTAAAAGTTTGAACTTTACCACATTGGATGCGAAGGTCCTCTGAGCTGCCGGTTAGGACAGCAGTGTCGTCAGCATACCCCAAGCTTGCTGGTGTGGTGTTCATCTGCTGTTTTGGAGGGTAGGGATGCTGCTCTGTATCCTCTGTCCCCCCAGAACGGAGCCATCTGTGTAGGGGTTCTAGAAAGATAATGAAGAGTAGGGGGGAGAGAGTATCCCCCTGGATGGTGCCCCTAGTGATGGGGATGGGGGAAGCCAGGTGTATTGTTAAGGAGAATATGTGTAGTAGAGTTTGTGTGTAGATTACCCTTTAACAGTGTCTATAGTGTCGTGGGTGTAACCCAAGCTGTGCATGATGCAGAGAAGTTTTTGGTGATCAATCATGTTAAAAGCAGAGCTAAAGTCGAAGTAGGCAGCATAGAGGTCCTGGTGGGAAGAGGGCAGCGTCCTCAATGTTGTGGAGTAGGTTCAAGAGTTGTCTATAGGTACTTTTGTCTTTTCTGAAACCTTCTTGGCAGGCGCTAAGAATGTGGTTGGTTTCAGAGTAGGTAGTAATAGTGTTAAGTAACAAGGGAGGCCCAGAGTTTGGCTACAGCATTGTTAAGGCCTATTGGCCTGTAGTTTTGAGGTAAGCAAGGATCTGATTTTTTGTAGAGCATGACTGTGTGTGAGGTTTTCCAGCAGTCTGGTGTTTCTCCCAGGATCCATACTAGCTGCATGAGTTTGTGTATGATGAGGTGCTTTTCCTGTGGGAGGCACATAAGTAATTCATTAGGTATGCCGTCTGGGCCCAGTGGCTTTGTTTGGTAGAGAGTTTCCTAATACAGTCAGCATAGGTGGTTGAGGAGAGAGAAAGGTGTAGGGAGAGGCAGTGTTTTGTATGGAGTTGGCTGGAGTTTCCAAGTGGTATTTGTCAGTGTGTATTTCCCATGGAGGGGTGATGGCGTGTCGTGTATAGTCATCTGAGATGGGTGGAGTGGGAGGTGACATGAGTTTTCCCATATGTTTAGTCATAACTTCCAGGAGACCCTGGGTGCTAGTGCTGAGTGTGTGTGTGGATGCCGTCCAGACTTAGAGCAGTGTGTGTGTGTGTGTGTATTTTCAGGAGAGAAAAATATACCTGTGAGTTTGTCGTGCTTGTGTACTGAGGCGGCGTCGGAATTTCTTAATGGAGGCGGTTGCTCTCTCCTCTTTGAGTGCAACCTGCATGTGACGTAATTCTGTAATACTTAGTTTAATATCAGCAGTTAAGGAGAGACAATAGTCAGAGAGGAGTAAATTTTGAAAGTGCTGTTGTATTTTAAGTTTTTTAGTGGTAGGTGAGTATGTGCCTGCCGTGTGAGGTGTGCTGCTTCTAAGTTCCATGTATTGTTGTTGGTCAAGGTGTTTGGAAGCTGTTTCGGAGTGCTTTAATGTGTGTTTAATATGTGGTGGTTAAGTCTTCTGTAGGTTTTTGGCAGTTTGTCTTGGCAGGAAGGTGCCTGGGTGTACTAGGCTTGGTAGGGCAGGTGTCAGTCATGATGGAGAGAGCTTGGTGAAGAGTGACCATGAGATGATTTGTCATGCTGTTAAGGTCTTCTGGTATGGTGGCTTTGAGTTCTTGTCTAATAGATTGAATGTGTGCATATGTTTTATCTTCTCCCAGTAAAGTTTGTGCTATAGTCCAGGCTTTATCTATGTTAATGTGGCTGTGCTGGAATTGATGGAGAAATTGATTAAGAGATGGCTTCTTTAGCTTTGGCCATGTCTTGTTGCTTGAGAGGAAGCTGCAGTTGAGGTGTTGGATTGTGAGGTGGTATGTCAAGATTAGGAGGGGGAAAGAGAGAGGAGGTAATGTGTTTGTTCCAGCGGGTCAAGTGGTCCAGTGTGTCTCCCATTTGGTGTGCAGTTTCTGTCACCGTGGTTGCAGTTGGGGGGTTGATGAGAATGATGTCATCTATCCTGCTACTGTAGGAAGTGTTGTCTGAGTAAGTGTGGGACGTGGTGACGGTTGAATGTGAATTGGATATTTATTAAGGTGTTGATAGTGGGGCTGGTCCTCCAGGTGCTTGATTGTGTTGCTTCTATCAGTAAGGTAGTAGGCTGCATTCCAGTCTCCCCCTGCAATATAGTGATGAGAGGGGTTTTGGGATATAATGTAGTGAATGTGTTCATAAATTCGGGCTCTTTTGGCAGGGTCATTGCAGGGCATGTAGACGCCTAAAATGTGGGTAGTGTTGTTAATAGTTTGATGAGTGAGATGACCAGCTATGTCAGTGGGGACTTCATGTTTAATTGGATGTGTAGTAAGAGTCCTTTTTTATAAGTGTGATAACTCCAGCTGAGCGGGTTACAATGTTGTCTGCATTGGTAGCTTGCTTAATGGTTTTGCTGCTGTGATGAAAGTGGTAGTCAGATAGGTCTTGTTTGATCATATTAATTATACCTGTGTTGTTAGAGGTGAGTTTTGTTTCGGTGAGAATAGTAATGTCTGGCTCATTAGTTCGAATATGGTCGTAGAGTGTTTCCCAGGATGGGAAGATGCCTCTGCAGTTGGAAGTGATAATGTTAGTGAGATAAGAGTGCAGTTTGCTGCTGTTGAACAGGATATGAGGTAGTGTGGGTTATTTTAAATTCTTTTCGTTGGAAGGGTTTTTGTGGTGAGTCTGGGGGAGTAGGTTTCTTGGTAGGAGGTTCTGCTCCAAAAGATCCTGCTCTGGCGCATCTTGTTGCTGTCGGGTATGGCAGGTCTAGTAGGGATAGGAAGCGTTAGTCTTGGGAGGTTGAGTTGTATCCCTGGGTGTTTTTTGGTGGGTCGGTGATTTATGTGTAGAGTTTGAGTGGAGGGAAGTGGGGTTGCAACGGGTAGAGATTCTTTTAGGTTTCTTAGATTTGGGAGGCTCCTCATCATCAGAGACAAGGTCTAACAGTTTCTGTAGGAGCTGGGGGCTCTGTAGGATCTGCAGGGTGAATGTGATCTGTAGGGTGTGGAAGGTCTGAGAGAAGTTGTTGAAGTGTGAGGAGTCTGTAAGATCCATCTGGTCTGTAAGAACTATCTGGTCTGAGGAGTCGGTAGCATTGTGAGTAAGAGTGGTAGGTAGGTCTATAATGATAGTTTGAGTTGGGTTGTTTGGTTCATAGTAAATTTCAGGCTGGAAAAGTTGAGGGCAGGGTAGTCCAGATGTGTCTGTAAGGGTGTAAATGTGCCCTTGAAGATGTTGCCAGTCAGGAGGCTTCAGGGGATAGGGGCCTTCAGAGTTCATATCCCACCACTCACCGTCCAGTTGCTTAATGGCCTTAGCATGTCCATATCCAGAGTGATAATGTAGGAGGAAGCAAGAGCAGTTGGTAGGGATGCGTTGTAGGATATGCATCTGTGAGCTGCCCAGTGTCTTATTAACTACCTTTGTCTAACTAACTTACAGCTTATGCTTAGAGGACTGGGAGAATTCCATCAAGTTAATATGACGGAGGTCTGCGGAGTTTAACAAATAAATAAATAGATGCATGGCGTGAGGTTGAGGAGGCCAGCCAGCCAGCCCGTTTGCTTGCATTGGGGCCAATCACCTTAACATATCAAAATATGTGGTGGTGGTATTCAACAGTGACCTACTAAATGAATTAGTGACAAAAATGGCAGTTCAAAGGCCAAGACCTTCCCATGTTGTTCTTTTCAGCAAAAAGCAGAATATTATAGGCAGCTCCCCTGACTGGCTATTCAACAGTGACCTACTAAATGAAGGAGTGACAAAAATGGCAGTTCAAAGGCCAAGACCTTCCCATGTTTTTCTTTTCGGCAAAAAGAAGAATATTCTAGGCAGCTCCCCTGACTGGCTATTCAACCAAAGCTAATGCAACCTAGTGTATCTGGAAGCTGACAGAATCTGCTGGCTAGAACTGTCAGCATCTTGGGGCTTAACCCAGTGGCTGGCTCAGGAAGCTGCCTAGAAGCTGCTGCTCATAGGTGAAAAGGAGAATTATGGCGGCTGACTAAGCTGATAGGGTTGGTTTGGATTGTTACTGCTGGAAGTAGCAGTGTTTTTCTTTTCAGCTGTGAGCAGCAGCTTCTAGACAGCTCCCCTGACTGTCTACTTTATTTTCAGCTGTTAGCAGCAGCTTCTAGGCAGCTCCCTTGTCTGGCTATTCGGCCAAACTTGGCGCAAACTCGAGCACCTTCAAACTGACATAACCAGCTTTCCAGAACTGCTGATATAGTTTGGTGCAGCCCAGTGGTCGGCTCAGGGAGCTGCCTGGAAACTGCTGTGAAAAGCCGAAAAGAAAAAACCTGGGAAGTAATTGTTTGCACAGGTGAACAGGGCTTTTCTGTGGAAGTGTGGCTGAGTGTGTAGCTGAGAGGGGGCACAAGAATGTTTGCACATATGAACAGATTTTTCCTCTCTTCTTAGCTGCTTCTAGGCGGCTCCCTGAGCGAGCAACTGGGCTATGCCAAGCTATTTCAGTAGTTCTGGACAGCTGATTGTGCCAGCTTCAAGTTGCACTAGTTATACAGTCAGGGGAGCTTCCTAGAAGCTGCTGCTCGTAGCTGAAATGAAAAGCTCTGCATTTGAACTTGAACTTGGTTACATAGCTCCAGCAAGCAATCTGACTGCTTGCCGTCTTCAGTATCAAGATAAATTACCAGGGAGAATGTAAAGCACAGTAGCACACAGTTGAAATTCAATAGCGCAGCCACAACCTGGGCTTGCTAAGAGGGGACTGATACTTAGGCAGTACGGAGGTCCAGCAGCTTCATGGTGTTTCAGCCCCCTGCAAGGGCATTTTTCAAACTGCCGTTTATAGAAAATGTGTGTTGTAACTACACTCTAACAGAATTTTGATGGGAATTTAACTTGTTTACATGGCCCATGGCCCAAGCGAGCAATTTGGCTGCTCGCCGTCTTCGTACTTGGTAACTTTTAGTTCGATAGGGTAATGAGTTGTGCCTGTATGTATGTATGTTACAGTCCAGGGGCAGGCCAAACAGGCTAAAGGGACTTGCCCAACCGTTATAGGAAGGGCTTAAAAATAAAAAATACTGATGAACTGAACCCCGAACGATCGTTTTACCAAAGGGGGGCCTGAGTTCGTGCTACAGTGATTATTTAAATTCTACAATATAGCACCAGCTATGCTACCCCTGAGCTGTAACATATCGGTACACACAGCAGTTGTTCACCCCTAATCACTTGCAACTTCCAACCCTAATAATTCGTCACTTGTGTGGTGTGGGGGGCGTCTGTGTGGGGTGGGTGGGGAGTAGGAGTCTCACATAACGTATAATTTCAGGCCTACGAATCCCCCCCTGTCAGTCTGCTTACCCGATGGTTGGGGGTGTTCAGGAAGAAGATATACCCACTGTATCCCTAGTGGTGGCCTAGTACCGGTAGTAGTAATCCGCCCCCCCCCCCCCCCCCCCCCCCCCCCCCCCATCTAATAATGCTTTATGAGAGTTTAAGCCCGTGATGATTTGTTAACTTGACAACGTCTAAAAAACTCTCTCAATTCCTTGCAAAAAAGATTTGTTGCAATCCATACCCCCCAACAGCAATAATCCGAGGGCTACAAAGTTACTTCGAAGGACCGGGCCTCGCAACGAAATCCACCAGTATTAGCCACTTAGTCTGTTACAGGTATTTTAGGGTAGCGGGGTGGCCAAACAGGCTGAAGGGGACAATTTGTTCGCGTTTACATTTTTCCTGCTACCGTATTTTGTTTTACTGCCGAAGACGGTGAGCAGCCAAATTGCTCACTAGAGATGATACATGATATATGAATGCGTAAATGTTATCATGTATGTGTAAATGTTATGAAATTGGTACATTGGGAGAGTTTTGATTACCGGTACATGAATGCGTAAATGTTGACAGTTGTTTTAATTACTGTGCACATTTTTCCTCCCGAAGACGGCGAGCAGCAAAATTGCTGACTGGAGCCATGTACGGTACATGGTGTTTCACCCTACTCTGGGCAGCTCACCGTCTTCCAACTCCAAGTCCCTCAGTGCGATACCAGGGAGCATAACAGCATAATGAGACTATACAGAACAGGCAAGAGGGTTAGCGTTAGACATTTGCAAGACTTGTCTAGGTCCAGGCCCAGATATAGCCTAAGATCCCTCGTACAGGTATTCCCACTTTCTCAGACAAATAAGGCTTATGCCAGACGTGCTCTATTTGCTACAGTGAGCGTGAGTTAAGCAGGGGTGGCGTGGTCCCGGACCCGTTTTTCTCGATTTTAGCCTCACCGTTTTAGCCTCACTTCACTTCACTTCACTTCACATGTCAGTCTTCGACTCCGAGAAACCGACACCAATCGTGCCTTTCCCTTTCTCCTCTGCTGGGATCGCATTTTCTGAACGCAAGCAACGAACTTCCGTAACATGCCTGGAATCCGTAGCTAATGCGCTCCTACTGCGACAAATATACCCTCTAGAACGTAATCACTGGCGGAAGCGCCCGAGTCTGAATAATGGCGCCTCCAGCAGGCTCCCATCGGTTGAAAGCATCCTTCAGGCATGATCCCAACTTGAATTCGATGAAATTTGTCGATGACCCTACCGAGAGAGAGTCCGACATCGAAGAAGAACCAGGTGCGCCATGGGCTAGGTTCCACTCGCTCACATCCACACGGTGATAATGGTGGACTCGTGCCTGCCCCACACCGACCCACCCACACTGCCACACCAACACCCACCCACCCACACCACCGACCCACACCACTGACCCATACCACACCACCACACCCACCACCCCACACCCACACCAACACAACACCACACCAAACACCAACACCCACACCCACCCACTCCACCCACCCACACCACACCCACCCACACCAACACCCACCCACACCAATACCCACCCACACAACACTCACCCACACCACTGACCCACACCACCGACCCATACCACCCCCCACCCACCCACACCAACACCAACACCCACCCGCCACCCACCCACCCACCCACCCACCCCACTCCCACCCACCCACACCCACCAACACCCCACCCACCAGTTCACCTGCCCCTCATGACTCCCCCTTTGGGCTATACTCTTCCTTTGTGCATACTCCTCATACACACAAACCTTTCATACATTCATGCATGATTATGATACATTTAGATCGCAGGTTGTAAGCAAGATAAGGCGGTGCAATAAGTAGAATGAACAAAGCAGGTATGCGCCCAAGGTGCTCATATCAATAAGGCCTGGCAGTGTTGTCTGCAGACGTATGTATGTATTAATGTATGTATATGTATGTATGTTGCACGTGCGCGCGCGTCTTACAGCCTAACTGCCGCTCGTGTGACGCTGGGCGCATAGGTGTAGGTGACGTCCAGCCTGGATGTGCCTTCCAGGGCACCCACCAATTACACACTGGGTGTAACAGACCAACGGTTGCAGATTCGTACTCGTCTAGTCAGCCTTCTCGATAATGTACTTAACGCTTGAAAAATCCGCACTGGCAAGAAAGTTACAAGAAGTACAAATAAAGTTGGGAAAACGGTCAGACCCCCCCCCCCCCCCCCCCCCCCCCACCCCTCTATCTCGGCCGCCCGTGGTGTATCGACATGTTTTTTTGTATCAAATATTGCTCGCGGTTCTCTATCCATATTGAACATGCGGTACAAAATATTTTTTCTTGCCCCCCCCTTGTTGAGCAGTGCAACATGAGCCTAACATCGATTACCTTTACACACCCTTCAAACATACATCCACTCTCTTCTTACATTTAATTAGATAGAAGTAAACATATCTAGATATTTAGCCTATTTGGCCTACCCCTGGACTGTAACATACGTATACATACATACATTTAAATGACAAAACAACAGGAGGACAGGAAAAGTAACAATATCACACATGATGCAAATGCAAATGCAAATGCATAGGCCCATGCAAAGATGCGACCCAAGAGGTGCTTCAGTAAGACTAGACTAGGAACGGTCATACCCACTGCAGGGTACTGGTGCACTAGGTAGGACCATCTAGTCTCACATTGCCCTGCAGGTCCTCAAGGGTGGAAGTAAAGGAGACCCAACTCCTCATACATACATAAAGACTCTTCATTCATTCACATTAATTCATTCATTCATTCATTTATTCATTCATTCATTCATTCATTCATTCATTCATTCATTCATTCATTCATTCATTCATTCATTCATTCATTCATTCATTCATTCATTCATTCATTCATTCATTCATTCATTCATTCATTCATTCATTCATGCATTCATGCATTCATTCATGCATTCATGCATTCATTCATTCATTCATTCATTCATTCATTCATTCATTCATTCATTCATTCATTCATTCATTCATTCATTCATTCATTCATTCATTCATTCATTCATTCATGCATCCATCCATCCATCCATCCACCCACCCACCCATCCATCCATCCATCCATCCATCCATCCATCCATCCATCCATCCATCCATCCATCCATCCATCCATCCATCCATCCATCCATCCATCCATCCCTCCCTCCCTCCATCCATCCATCCATCCATCCATCCATTCATCCATTCATTCATTCATTCATTCATTCATTCATACTCTCTATTTGTACTCTTCATGAGTATGCAACAAACCACGTGCGTGCCCTGAGGAGTGTAAACAAACTACTGTTGAGAACTGTGTCAGCCTCTTGCGATTTGAGCACATGATTTGAGTAATGTGTGACAAGCTGACACACACAAATTCGGATAGGGGGTAGGAGGAGGGGGTGTATGGAGGGTGGGGATGGGGTGGGGTAGACAAGGCTTGCCAACAGAGTACAGTCATGTGGTGATGGTATGCATTACATTCCTTGGGTAGCACATGCACACCCAAGTGCAGGAGCATACTCCCCCCCCCCGCCCCCCCCCACACACACACCAACACCCCCACACACACACCCACACCCACCCACACACCCACACCCACACCCACACCCACACCCACACACCACACACCCACACACCCACACCCACACCCACACCCACACACTCACACCCACACACCCACGCCCACACCCACAACCGTACCCAACTACCCCTCCCCCCCCCACACACACATCTCACACATGCACGCACATAAAACACATGCAAACACGCATCCGCATCCAGACATAGAAATGCATTTTTATAAACATGCATGAGCACTCTTAGCCCCTAACCTGCCTTGATATCCCCACCCACACCATTCCTACCATTCCTACATCCCTACCATTCCTATCATTCCCATTTCCCCAATCCTTATTCCTACCATCCCTGCCATTCTCAATTCCCCAATCCTTATTCCTACCATCCCTACCATTCCTACCATTCCCAATTCCTTATTCCTACTATCCCTACCATCCCTACCATTCCCATTTCCCCATATTCCTACCATCTCTACCATTCCTACAATTCCTCATTCCTTATTCCTACTATCCCTACTATCCATACATCCCTACCATTCCTACCATTCCTACCATTCCCAATTATTCCATTCTGTATTCCTACCATCCCTACCATCCCTACCATTCCCAATTCCCCATTCCTTATTCCTACCATCCCTACCCCCCCCCCCCCCCCTTCCTACCATTCCCAATTCCCCATTCCTTATTCCTACCATTCTTACCATCCCCCCTTCCTACCATTTCCCAATTCCCCATTCCTTATTCCTACCAGTCTTACCATCCCCCCCTTCCTACCATTCCCAATTCCCCATTCCTTATTCCTACCATTCTTACCATCCCCCCTTCCTACCATTCCCAATTCCCCATTCCTTATTCCTACCATTCTTACCATCCCCCCCTTCGTACAGCCCCTGATGACATGGACTGGGCCAGTGCGGATCAAGTATCAGCACACGTTAGCCGCACCACCCTCCACGGCATGCAGCAACTCTGGCGCCAACATGCTCTGGCCATGGATGGACACGGGAGGGGCTTTGCTGAGCATATGATGCGCACACACTCGCAAGCTGTAAAGGTATGCACTGTTTTTTTGTGTGCAACGCGTCGCCATTCCGTCGCTGCATGGTGACGCATGGGTCCGGCTAAACTAGTCAGACCCCCCCCCACACACACCCACCCCACCCCCGACCCCCCCAGGCTCCGCGCTCCGCGGGGTTCAGGGGGCAGCGCATTGCACTGGGGTCACACCGAGTCACTCAATTTGCAACTAGTCACACAAAAAAAACTGATTAGGTAAGGCTTCCTCTTGGCACCACCCTAAGGCAGCCTGCACCCTGTTCAGATTGTTAAACAGGTGTTCAGGGTGTTAAACACTCTAATTTTTTCAAAGTAACCACGTCAACTCTGAGTCCCAGACAATGCAGCCCAAGAGCCCGCTCCCGACAGAAAGATAGGCACTAGCAGTACACAGCAAAGCCCGACTGTAAACACCTGCTTATTTACAGCATTGGTTCAATCAGGGGGTCAATAAAGAAGTACTTTTTTGACACACACGCTATGAAGTTTTGTTGTTGCCCCCCCCCCCCTCCCCCCCATTGGCGCCTTCCCACATACGTTTTGATTACCCCCCGGTCTCAACATGTAGTTGTTGAACAGGTGTTAAACACCCTGAACACCTGTTCAACAAGCTGTAAAGGTGCAACTTCCTCTTGGTAACAGTGGGCTAGATCATGGTTTTTCTTTTTAGCCATGAGCAGCAGCTGCTAGGCAGCTCCCCAAGCTCTCTCTTCATCCAAACCTCTCTCCATCCGAACCTCTCTCCATCCAAACCTTCATCCAAACTCTCATGCTAAAGGTAAGGCAACAGGATACTCAGTGGTCATGAACACTGCCACTCAGGGTCTTACTGTGAGGCAACCTAGTACTGACCAAGATTCCACCCCCGTCCTGCGTTCGACAGGATTTGAACCCACCCATTCCGGGGTATGCATTATTGTCAGGAACCGCTAGGCTACGGGAGTTCTGAGGATATCTGATCAGATATTTTGTTTTACTGCCAAAGATGGCGAGCAGCCAAATTGCTGGCTGAAGCTATGTAACCAAGTTCAAGTTCAAGTTTGGTAACAGTGGGCTAGGTGTTTACAAAATAATAAATCGTGTGTTCGATGCCTGGTGCCTGGTATTAGGCATACCGTATTGACTCGAAAATTTGACTTTTCTAAATTTTGACGGTCTTTTTGAGAGGGTTTATTATAATTTTACATTTGACATTTGACATTTGACATTCTTGTCCAGAGCAGTGTTTTTTATTTCAGTTTTTAATTTCTGTAGTCCTGGTTGAGTAGCTACTTGGGCTACTCAACCCTGATTTCAGGATAGTTGCGTAGCCATCGCATGGCAGAGCGCGAAGCGCGGAGCCTGGGGGGGTTGGGGGGCAGCGCTTCCCGATATCAGGGCGTCCGGGGGGTGAAGCATTCGACGGAATGGCGACAAAATGGCGACGCGTCGTCGAAAAAAGAAACACTGGCCATTCGTCAGTGTGGCTATGATCCAGAACTGTGTATCCAATCTACATGCTGTGTGTAGCCCAGGCATGGCTTTATGCTTGCTTCCAATCTACACATGCTCACCACCTTCACTGCATTGTAGCGCAGGATGTGGCTATGGTTAAGAGCTTTGTATCCAATCTACATGCTGTGTGTAGCCCAGGCATGGCTTTATGCTTGCTTCCAATCTACACATGCTCAGCACCTTCACTGCATTGTAGCGCAGGATGTGGCTATGGTTAAGAGCTTTGTATCCAATGGCTGTGTGTTGCCCAGGCAGCTATGCTTGCTTCCAATCTACACATGCTCACCACCTTCACTATTGTAGCGCAGGATGTGGCTATGGTTGCTTTGTATCCAATCTACATGCTGTGTGTAGCCCAGGCATGGCTTTATGCTTGCTTCCAATCTACACATGCTCACCACCTTCACTGCATTGTAGCGCAGGATGTGGCTATGGTTAAGAGCTTTGTATCCAATCTACATGCTGTGTGTAGCCCAGGCATGGCTTTATGCTTGCTTCCAATCTACACATGCTCACCACCTTCACTGCATTGTAGCGCAGGATGTGGCTATGGTTAAGAGCTTTGTATCCAATCTACATGCTGTGTGTAGCCCAGGCTTTATGCTTGCTTCCAATCTACACATGCTCACCACCTTCACTGCATTGTAGCGCAGGATGTGGCTATGGTTAAGAGCTTTGTATCCAATCTACATGCTGTGTGTACCCAGGCATGGCTTTATGCTTGCTTCCAATCTACACATGCTCACCACCTTCAACTGCATTGTAGCGCAGGATGTGGGCTATGGTTAGAGCTTTGTATCCAATCTACATGCTGTGTGTAGCCCAGGCATGGCTTATGCTTTGCTTCCAATCTACACATGCTCACCACCTTCACTGCATTGTAGCGCAGGATGTGGCTATGGTTAAGAGCTTTGTATCCAATCTACATGCTGTGTGTAGCCCCAGGCATGGCTTTATGCTTGCTTCCAATCTACACATGCTCACCACCTTCACTGCATTGTAGCGCAGGATGTGCTATGGTTAAGAGCTTTGTATCCAATCTACATGCTGTGTGTAGCCCAGGCATGGCTTTATGCTTGCTTCCAATCTACACATGCTCACCACCTTCACTGCATTGTAGCGCAGGATGTGGCTATGGTTAAGAGCTTTGTATCCAATCTACATGCTGTGTGTAGCCCAGGCATGGCTTTATGCTTTGCTTCCAATCTACACATGCTCACCACCTTCACTGCATTGTAGCGCAGGATGTGGGCTATGGTTAAGAGCTTTGTATCCAATCTACTTTATGCTCCAGCATGCTTGGCTTTAATGGTTAGAGTTGCACATGTAGCGCAGGAGGCTATGCGCATAGAGCGCGCCTGTGTAGCGCATGTGGCTATGGTTAAGAGCTTTGTATCCATCTACATGCTGTGTGTAGCCCAGGCATGGCTTTATGCTTGCTTCCAATCTACACATGCTCACCACCTTCACTGCATTGTAGCGCAGGATGTGGCTATGGTTAAGAGCTTTGTATCCAATCTACATGCTGTGTGTAGCCCAGGCATGGCTTTATGCTTGCTTCCAATCTACACATGCTCACGCACCTTCACTGCATTGTAGCGCAGGATGTGGCTATGGTTAAGAGCTTTGTATCCAATCTACATGCTGTGTGTAGCCCAGGCATGGCTTTATGCTTGCTTCCAATCTACACATGCTCACCACCTTCACTGCATTGTAGCGCAGGATGTGGCTATGGTTAAGAGCTTTGTATCCAATCTACATGCTGTGTGTAGCCCAGGCATGGCTTTATGCTTGCTTCCAATCTACACATGCTCACCACCTTCACTGCATTGTAGCGCAGATGTGGCTATGGTTAAGAGCTTTTGTATCCAATCTACATGCTGTGTGTAGCCCAGGCATGGCTTTATGCTTGCTTCCAATCTACACATGCTCACCACCTTCACTGCATTGTAGCGCAGGATGTGGCTATGGTTAAGAGCTTTGTATCCAATCTACATGCTGTGTGTAGCCCAGGCATGGCTTTATGCTTGCTTCCAATCTACACATGCTCACCACCTTCACTGCATTGTAGCGCAGGATGTGGCTATGGTTAAGAGCTTTGTATCCAATCTACATGGCTGTGTGTAGCCCAGGCATGGCTTTATGCTTGCTTCCAATCTACACATGCTCACCACCTTCAGCTGCATTGTAGCGCAGGATGTGGCTAAGCGCAGGATGGTTAAGAGCTTTGTATCCAATCTACATGCTTGTGTGTAGCCCAGGCATGGCTTTATGCTTGCTTCCAATCTACACATGCTCACCACCTTCACTGCATTGTAGCGCAGGATGTGGCTATGGTTAAGAGCTTTGTATCCAATCTACATGCTGTGTGTAGCCCAGGCATGGCTTTATGCTTGCTTCCAATCTACACATGCTCACCACCTTCACTGCATTGTAGCGCAGGATGTGGCTATGGTTAAGAGCTTTGTATCCAATCTACATGCTGTGTGTAGCCCCAGGCATGGCTTTATGCTTGCTTCCAATCTACACATGCTCACCACCTTCACTGCATTGTAGCGCAGGATGTGGCTATGGTTAAGAGCTTTGTATCCAATCTACATGCTGTGTGTAGCCCAGGCATGGCTTTATGCTTGCTTCCAATCTACACATGCTCACCACCTTCACTGCATTGTAGCGCAGGATGTGGCTATGGTTAAGAGCTTTGTATCCAATCTACATGCTGTGTGTAGCCCAGGCATGGCTTTATGCTTGCTTCCAATCTACACATGCTCACCACCTTCACTGCATTGTAGCGCAGGATGTGGCTATGGTTAAGAGCTTTGTATCCAATCTACATGCTGTGTGTAGCCCAGGCATGGCTTTATGCTTGCTTCCAATCTACACATGCTCACACCTTCACTGCATTGTAGCGCAGGATGTGGCTATGGTTAAGAGCTTTGTATCCAATCTACATGCTGTGTGTAGCCCAGGCATGGCTTTATGCTTGCTTCCATCTACACATGCTCACCACCTTCACTGCATTGTAGCGCAGGATGTGGCTATGGTTAAGAGCTTTGTATCCAATCTACATGCTGTGTGTAGCCCAGGCATGGCTTTATGCTTGCTTCCAATCTACACATGCTCACCACCTCACTGCATTGTAGCGCAGGATGTGGCTATGGTTAAGAGCTTTGTATCCAATCTACATGCTGTGTGTAGCCCAGGCATGGCTTTTATGCTTGCTTCCAATCTACACATGCTCACCACCTTCACTGCATTGTAGCGCAGGATGTGGCTATGGTTAAGAGCTTTGTATCCAATCTACATGCTGTGTGTAGCCCAGGCATGGCTTTATGCTTGCTTCCAATCTACACATGCTCACCACCTTCACTGCATTGTAGCGCAGGATGTGGCTATGGTTAAGAGCTTTGTATCCAATCTACATGCTGTGTGTAGCCCAGGCATGGCTTTATGCTTGCTTCCAATCTACACATGCTCACCACCTTCGCTGCATTGTAGCGCAGGATGTGGCTATGGTTAAGAGCTTTGTATCCAATCTACATGCTGTGTGTAGCCCAGGCATGGCTTTATGCTTGCTTCCAATCTACACATGCTCACCACCTTCACTGCATTGTAGCGCAGGATGTGGCTATGGTTAAGAGCTTTGTATCCAATCTGTGTGTACATGCTGTGCTGTAGCCCAGGCATGGCTTTATGCTTGCTTCCAATCTACACATGCTCACCACCTTCACTGCATTGTAGCGCAGGATGTGGCTATGGTTTAAGAGCTTTGTATCCAATCTACATGCTGTGTGTAGCCCAGGCATGGCTTTATGCTTGCTTCCAATCTACACATGCTCACCACCATTCACTGCATTGTAAGCGCAGGATGTGGCTATGGTTAAGAGCTTTTGTATTCCAATCTACATGCTGTGTGTAGCCCAGGCATGGCTTTATGCTTGCTTCCAATCTACACATGCTCACCACCTTCACTGCATTGTAGCGCAGGATGTGGCTATGGTTAAGAGCTTTGTATCCAATCTACATGCTGTGTGTAGCCCAGGCATGGCTTTATGCTTGCTTCCAATCTACACATGCTCACCACCTTCACTGCATTGTAGCGCAGGATGTGGCTATGGTTTAAGAGGCTTTGCTACATTTTGTAATCCAATCACATGCTGTGTGTAGCCCAGGCATGGCTTTATGCTTGCTTCCAATCTACACATGCTCACCACCTTCACTGCATTGTAGCGCAGGATGTGGCTATGGTTAAGAGCTTTGTATCCAATCTACATGCTGTGTGTAGCCCAGGCATGGCTTTATGCTTGCTTCCAATCTACACATGCTCACCACCTTCACTGCATTGTAGCGCAGGATGTGGCTATGGTTAAGAGCTTTGTATCCAATCTACATGCTGTGTGTAGCCCAGGCATGGCTTTATGCTTGCTTCCAAATCTACACATGCTCACCACCTTCACTGCATTGTAGCGCAGGATGTGGCTATGGTTAAGAGCTTTGTATCCAATCTACATGCTGTGTGTAGCCCAGGCATGGCTTTATGCTTGCTTCCAATTACACATGCTCACCACCTTCACTGCATTGTAGCGCAGGATGTGGCTATGGTTAAGAGCTTTGTATCCAATCTACATGCTGTGTGTAGCCCAGGCATGGCTTTATGCTTGCTTCCAATCTACACATGCTCACCACCTTCACTGCATTGTAAGCGCAGGATGTGGCTATGGTTAAGAGCTTTGGTATCCAATCTACATGCTGTGTGTAGCCCAGGCATGGCTTTATGCTTGCTTCCAATCTACACATGCTCACCACCTTCACTGCATTGTAGCGCAGGATGTGGCTATGGTTAAGAGCTTTGTATCCAATCTACATGCTGTGTGTAGCCCAGGCATGGCTTTATGCTTGCTTCCAATCTACACATGCTCACCACCTTCACTGCATTGTAGCGCAGGATGTGGCTATGGTTCAGAGCTTTGTATCCAATCTACATGCTGTGTGTAGCCCAGGCATGGCTTTATGCTTGCTTCCAATCTACACATGCTCACCACCTTCACTGCATTGTAGCGCAGGATGTGGCTATGGTTAAGAGCTTTGTATCCAATCTACATGCTGTGTGTAGCCCAGGCATGGCTTTATGCTTGCTTCCAATCTACACATGCTCACCACCTTCACTGCATTGTAGCGCAGGATGTGGCTATGGTTAAGAGCTTTGTATCCAATCTACATGCTGTGTGTAGCCCAGGCATGGCTTTATGCTTGTCTTCCAATCTACACATGCCACCACCTTCACTGCATTGTACGCGCAGGATGTGGCTATGGTTAAGAGCTTTGTATCCAATCTACATGCTGTGTGTAGCCCAGGCATGGCTTTATGCTTGTCCAATCATGTACACATGCTCACCACATGCTTGGCTTTATGCTGCTTCCATCTACACATGTAGCGCAGGATGTGGCTATGGTTAAGAGCTTTGTATCCAATCTATGCTGTGTGTAGCCCAGGCATGGCTTTTGCTTGCTTCCAATCTACACATGCTCACCACCTTCACTGCATTGTAGCGCAGGATGTGGCTATGGTTAAGAGCTTTGTATCCAATCTACATGCTGTGTGTAGCCCAGGCATGGCTTTATGCTTGCTTCCAATCTACACATGCTCACCACCTTCACTGCATTGTAGCGCAGGATGTGGCTATGGTAAGAGCTTTGTATCCAATCTACATGCTGTGTGTAGCCAGGCATGGCTTAATATGCTTGCTTCCAATCTACACATGCTCACCACCTTCACTGCATTGTAAGCGCAGGATGTGGCTATGGTTAAGAGCTTTGTATCCAATCTACATGCTGTGTGTAGCCCAGGCATGGCTTTTATGCTTGCTTCCAATCTACACATGCTCACCACCTTCACTGCATTGTAGCGCAGGATGTGGCTATGGTTAAGAGCTTTGTATCCAATCTACATGCTGTGTGTAGCCCAGGCATGGCTTTATGCTTGCTTCCAAATCTACACATGCTCACCACCTTCATTGCATTGTATGCGCAGGATGTGGCTATGGTTAAGAGCTTTGTATCAATCTACACGCTGTGTGTAGCCCAGGCATGGCTTTATGCTTGCTTCCAATCTCACATGCCACCACTTCACTGCATTGTACAGGAGTGGCTATGTTAAGAGCTTGTATCCAATCTACATGCTGTGTGTAGCCCAGGCATGGCTTTATGCTTGCTTCCAATTCTACACATGCTACCTTCGGCTGCATTGCGAGGATGTGGCTATGGTTAAGAGCTTTGTATCCATCTACATGCTGTGTGTAGCCCAGGCATGGCTTTATGCTTGCTCATCTATGCTCACCACTTCACTGCTGCATTGTAGCGCGGCTATGGTTAAGAGCTTTGTATCCAATCTACATGCTGTGTGTAGCCAGGCATGGCTTTATGCTTGCATGCTCAGCACCTTCTCTGCATTTGTAGCGCTGCTATATGCGTTAAGAGCCTTTGTAGTCCAATCTACACATGGTTTAATGTTGCTTGCTGTGTAGTATCCAATCAGCCCAGGCATGCTTTATGCTTGCTTCCAATTTGCTTTGCAAGGGGATTGTTGGCTTTGTATCCAATTCTAACATGCTGATGTGTGAGCCCAGGCATGGGGGGGGGGACTTTATGCTTTGCTTCCAATCTACACTGCTCAGCATTGTAGCGCAGGGATTTGGCTATGGTTTAGCTTTGTCTAATGGTGGCAGTGCTGTTATCACAAGCCAGGCAATGGCGTGTGCTGTGGGGTAAGCCAGGCAGGCATGGCTTACTACCATGCTCACCACACTGCTTCAATCTTTGTACAAATACTCAGCGCCAGGCAGCATGTGGCATGCATTGTAGCGCAGATGTGGCGATGGTTAGGAGTCTTTTGTATCCAATACTACAATCTGTTGTGTAGATCCCGGCATGGCTTTATTTATCTTGCTTCCATTATGCTAACATGTCACACCTTCACTGCAGTTTGTACGGCAGGATGTGGCTATGGTTTGCAGAGCTTGTATCCAATCTACATGCTGCTTGTTAGCCCAGGCAAATGGCTTTAATGCTGGCCTTCCAATCTACACATGTGGAAGATAGAGTGGGATAAGGAAAAACAATAAGGTCCTTCCTTGGGAAGGGGTTGGGGATGGGAGGTTGGTTTGGAGAATCAAAAGGCCCTGGGAAGGGTGGTGCTGTGGTTGGGAAATACAAAAAATGTGGGGGGGAGAGTGGGGGTGGGCACTGGGTTGGTTGGAGAATACAAAAGTCCTGGGAAGGTGGGGTGGCAATAGGCAAGGAGTGGGGTTGGTTGGAGATATAAGAGCTTCTAGAGAGAGGCCTGGGGAAGGGTGGGTGGGCGAGGCGTGGGGTTGGTGTGGAGATTTATTATTTTATTGTCTAGGGCCTGGGAAAGTGAGAGTGGCACGGAGTGTTTGGTGAGGCAATGCAAGAGCTTAGTGTTGGCTTCTGATCGAAGGGTGGGCTTGGCCGACTAGGGGGTTTCTGAAAATACAAACATGTCCGGAAGGTTTCGTGGGCAACGGATGGTTGGTTGGATAACAAAGATGCCTGGAGTACAGGGTGGGGGGCACGGTCGGTGTTGATGATTGTGGAAGCAATTCAAAAAAAGGCCTTGGGGAAGGAGTGGGGGACTGCACGTGATATGGGGAGAATAAAATTATGGCCTAGGGAGAAAGGAGGTGGGTGCAGCACGTAGGTGCGTGTGACTTGGAGGAGAGTATGGAACCGAGAGATCTACATGTGGTGCCCATGAGGGAAGAGGGAGGTGGGGGTAGCCCAGCATGGCTTTATGCTTTGGAGAATGAGAAAAATCCCCTGGGAGGGTGCGGGGCACACTGGTTGGTATGGAGCTCACCACAAACTTCACTGCGGGTGGTTTGGGGTGTTGTTGGGAGTCTTGG
Source organism: Microglena sp. YARC (assembly GCA_022414725.1). Classification (NCBI taxonomy): domain Eukaryota; kingdom Viridiplantae; phylum Chlorophyta; class Chlorophyceae; order Chlamydomonadales; family Chlamydomonadaceae; genus Microglena; species Microglena sp. YARC. The sequence continues at coordinate 23,897 of JAJSRW010000194.1, read as the reverse complement.
GAAGGGTGGGTGGAAGCAGTGGTTGTGGTGGAAAACAAAAGGGGAGGGTGTGGCTATGGTTTAGGGAGGGTGGGGGGGGCGGAAGATGGGTTGAGCGGTTGTGTTGTGGTTGTATCCCCAAAGGGAGTGGGTGGTTTCTGACAATGCTGTTGGTGAATTAGCCCAAACACTGTGGGCACGGGTGGGTGGCTATGTGGGGTTGGTAGGAGAAGACGTTATGTTTCAACTTGCACCGATCAATAAACCTGCGAACCGGGACGAGGAACGACTAGCAGGCCCAAGGTTGTGGATCGGGTACACAATGCTCACCACCTTCACTGCATTGTAGCGCAGGATGTGGCTATGGTTAAGAGCTTTGTATCCAATCTACATGCTGTGTGTAGCCCCAGGCAATGGCTTTATGCTTGCTTCCAATCTACACATGCTTCAACACCATTCAACGTGCTTGTACAGCAGTGATTGCTAGATTATGGTTAAAGCTTATGTATCCCAATCTACATGCTGTGTGTAGCCAAGCATGGGCTTTATGCTTGCTTCCCAAATCTCATGTGGCGCTGGTTAAGAGCTTTGTCAATCTATGCCATGCATGTGTAGCCCAGCATGGCTTTATGCTTGCTTCCAATCTACACATGCTCACCACCTTATTTCCCCACTGCATGTGTAGCGCAGGATGTGGCTATGGTTTAAGAGCTTTGTATCCAATCTACATGCTGTGTGTAGACCCAGGCAATGGCTTTTATGCTTGCTTCCAAATCTAACACCTGCTCACCACCTTCGCTGCATTGTAGCGCAGGATGTGCTATTGGTTAAGAGCTTTGTAATATCCAATCTACATTGCTGTGTTAGGCCCAGGATGGCTTTTATGCTTGCTTCCAATACTACACGATGCTCACCACCTTCACTGCATTGTAGCGCAGGATGTGGGCTATGGTTAAGAGCTTTTGTATCCAATCTACATGCTGTGTGTAGCCCAGGCATGGCTTTATGCTTGCTTCCCAATCTACACATGCTCACCCACCTTCATACTGTGCATTGTAGCGCAGGATGTGGCTATGGTTAAGTAGCTTTGTTCCAATCTACATGCCTGTGTGTTTAGCCCAGGCATGGCTCTTATGCTTGCTTCCAATCTACACATGCTCACCACCATTCACTTGCATTGTTAGCGCAGGATGTGGCTATGGTTAAAGAGCTTTGTATCACAATCTACATGTGTGATGTTGTAGCCCAGGCATGGCTTTATGCTTGCTTCCAATCTACACATGCATAGTCACCACCTTCACTGCATTGTAGCGCAGGATGTGGCTATGGTTAAGAGCTTTGTTATCCAAATCTACATGCCTGTGTGTAGCCCAGGGCATTGGCTTTATCTTGCTTCTTACACATGCTACCACCTTCCAATCATTGTAAGCGCAGGATGTGGCTATGGTTAAGAGGCTTTGTATCCTCCACACGTGTGTAGCGCCAGCATGGCTTTATGCTTGCTTCCCCAATCTACACATGCTCACTCACCTTCACTGCAATTGTAGCTGCAGGATGTGGCCTATGTCAGCAGCTTTGTATCCAAACTTACATGCTGTGTGTAGCCCAGGGCATGGCTTTAATGCTTGCTCCATCTATCACATGCACCACCTTCACTGCATTGTCTAGCGCAGGATGTGGCTATGGTTATAGAGCTTTGTATCCAAGTCTACATGCTGTGTTAGCCCAGGCCAGGCTTAGCTTGCTTCCAAATCTACAGCATGCTCACCCTTCACTGCATTGGTAGCGCAAGGATGTGGCATGGTTAAGAGCTGTATCCAATCTAGCATGCTGTGTGTAGCCCGAGCATGCGTTAATGCTTGCTTCCAAACTCTAACACATGCTCACACCACTCACTGCCTGTAGCGCTGCATGTGGCTAGTGGCGAGAATGGCATATGGTCGCAATCTACAATCTGTGTGGAGCCTCAGCATTGTTTATGCCTTGCTTTTTCCAATCTACACATGCTCACCACCTCAACTGCATGTAGCCGCAGGATGTGGCTTATGGTTAATGAGCTTTGTATCCAATCTGACAATGCTTGTGGGTGTAGCCCAAGGGCATGGCTTATGCTTGCTCCAAAATCTATCCGTACCATGCTCACCACCTTCACTGGCATTGTAGCGCAGGATGTGGCTAGTGTTAAGAGCGTTGTAATCCAATCTACATGCTGTGTGTAGCCCCAGGCATGCTTTTATGCTTGCTTTCCAATCTCACATGCTCAGCACCTTCCTGCATTGTAGCGCAGGATGTGGCTATGGTTAAGAGCCTTTGTATCCAATGCTACATTTGCTGGTGTGTAGCCCAGGCATGGCTTTATGCTGCTTCCCAATGTACACATGCGCACGCAACCTTCACTTGCATTGTAGCTGCAGATGTGCTAGTGGTTTAAGAAGCTTATCCAATCTTACATGCTGTTGAACCCCAGGCCCATGCTTTAAATGCCTTGCTTCCAATCTACACTATGCTAGCCAACCTTCATTCATTGTAGCGTAGGGAATTGGCTATGGTTAAGAGCTTTGTAATTCCATCTACATATCTGTGTGTAGTCCCAAGGAAATGGCTTTATGCGTGCTTCGCAATCTAGCACATGCTCCACCTTCTGCATTGTAGCAGGAATGTGGCAATTGGTTAAGAGCTTTGTATCCAATCTACATGCTGTGTTAAGCCCAGGCCATGGCTTTATGCTGCTTCCAATCTACACATGCTCAGCACCTTGTCCTGCATTGTAGCGGCAGGATGTGGCTATGGTAAGAGCTTTGTATCCATCTGGGGTATGGCTGTTTAGCCCAGGCATGGCTTTATGCTTGCTTCCAATCTACACGCTTCACATTCACTGCATCTGTCAGCGCAGGATTATGGCCCTATGGTTTTGAAGGACTTGTAATCAATTCACAATGCTGTGGTAACCCAGGCATGGCTTTATGCTTGGCTTCCAATCTACACATGCTCACCACCTTCACTGCATTGTAGCGCAGCGATGGGCTATGGTTAAAGAGCTTTGTTATCTCAATCTACATATGTGTGTAGCCCCAGCATGGCTTTAATGCTTGCTTCAATCTAACACATCTCACCAACCTCAACATTGTAGCGCAGGAGTGTGGTATAATGTTATATGTATCTCAAGTCTACCATGCTGTTAAAGCCGTCAGGGCATGGCTTATGCTATGCGTCGAGCTACACTCTACAACCTTCATCCCTGAATTGTAGCGCAGAATGAAGGGCACATAAGACTGCATTGTAGCGCAGATGTGGGCCTACATGCTGTGTTTGCCCAAAGCAATGGCCTTTATGCTTGCTGTGTGTAGCCCAGGCATGGCTCACAGCTGCTTATTCCAATCACTGCAATTGTTAGCACCTTCACTGCATGTAGCGCAGGATGTTGGCTATGGTTCAGAGCTTTGTATCCAATCTACATGCTGTGTGTAGCCAGGGCATGGGCTTTATGCTTGCTTCCAATCTAATGCTCACCACCTTTCACATTGATTGTAGCCGCAGACATGCTACCTGTGTGTAGCCCAGGCATGCTTCATGCTACTTCCAATCGTGCTCACCACCATGTTCACTGCTTGTAGCGCATGCTTTGCTTCTATGTCTACAATTTGCTTCACCACCTCCACTGCATTGTAAGCGCAGGATGTGGCCTATGGTTAAGAGCTTTGTTATCCAATCTACATGCGTGTGTAGCCCAGGCATGGCTATGCTTGCTATCCAAATTCTACACATGCTCACCACCTTCACTGCATTGTAGCGCAGGATGTGGCTATGTTAAGAGCTTTGTATCCAATCTACATGCTGTGTGTAGCCAGGCAGGCTTTATGCTTTGCTTCCAATTCTACACATGCTCACCACTTCACTCTTTAGCGCAGGATGCTATGGTTAAAGAGCTTTGTTCCAATCTAATCTGTTGTGTAGGCCCACGCTTTATGCTTGCCTTCAATCTACAACATGCTCCACCACCCTTCACTGCATTTAGCGCAGGATGTGGCTATGGTTAAGAGCTTTGTATCCAATCTACATTGCTGTGTGTAGCCCCATGGCTTTATGCTTGCTTCCAATACACGGCTCACACCTTCACTGATTTAGCGGCGGATGCTTATGGTTAAGAAAAGCTTTGTTCCAATTTAATCTGGGTTTAAGCCCACGGCATGGCTTTATGCTTGCTTCCAATCTACACATTGTCACCACCTTCACTGCATTGTAGCGCAGGATGTGGCTATGGTTAAGAGCTTTGTATCCAATCTACATGCTGTGTGTAGCCCAGGCATGGCTTTATGCTTTGCTTCCAATCTACACATTGTTGCTCACCACCTTCACTGCATTGTAGCGCAGGATGTGGCTATGGTTCAGCTTATGTATCAATCTACATGCTTGTGGCTGTAGGCCCAGGCATGGCTATTGCTTGCTTCCAATCACACATACTCACCACCTTCACTGTTAGCGCAGGAATCGTGGCTATGGTTAATAGCTTTGTATCCAATCTACATGCTGTGTGTAGCCCACGGCATGGCTTTATGCTTGCTTTCCAATCTACACATGCTCACCACCTTCACTGCATTTGTAGCGCAGAGATGTGGCTATGGTTAAAGAGCTTTGTATCCAATCTACACGCTGTGTGTAGCCCAGGCATGGCTTTATGCTTGCTTCCAATCTACACATTATGCTCACCACCTTCACTGCATTGTAGCGCAGGGATGTGGCTATGGTTCAGAGGCCTTTGTATCCAATCTACATCTGTTGTGTAGCCCAGCATGGCTTATTTGCCTTCCAATCTACACATGCTTCAACCCACCTTCATCAGTGTAGCCGAGGGATGTGGCTATGTTAAGAGCTTTTGTATTCCAATCTACATGCTGTGTGTTAGCCCAGGCATGGACTTTTATGCTGCTTCCAATCTACACATGCTCACCACCTTCACTGCATTGTAGCGCAGGATGTGCATTGCTATGGTTACAGAGCTTTGTATCAATCTACTCTGTGTGTAAGCCCAGCATGCTTTATCGCTTGCTTCCAATTCTACACCTGCTTCACCACCTTCACTGCATTGTTAAGCGCAGGATGTGGCTTGGTTAGAGCTTTGTATCCAATCTACATGCGGTGTGTGTAGCCCAGGCATGGCTTATGCTTGCTTCCAATCTACACATGCTCACCACCTTCACTGCATTGCATTGTAGACGCAGGACTGGCTTATGGTTAAGAGCTTGTATCCAATCTACATGCTGGTGTGTAGCCCAGCCCAGCATAGGCTTTTATGCTTGCTTCCAATCTACACATGCTCCCACCTTCGCTGCATTGTATAGCGCCAGGATGTGGCTATGGTTAAGAGCTTTGTATCCAATTACATGCTGTGTGTAGCCCAGGCATGGCTTTATGCTTGCTTCCAATCTACACATGCTCACCACCATTCATGCATTTAGCGCAAGGATGTGGCTATGTTTAAGAGCTTTGTATCCAATCTACATGCCTGTGTGTAGCCCAGGCATGGCTTTTATTGTTGCTTCCAATTCTACACATGCTCACCACCTTCACTGGCATTGTAGCGCAGGATGTGGCTATGGTTAAGAGCTTTGTATCCAATCTACATGCTGTTGTGTAGCCCAGGCATGGCTTTTTATGCTTGCTTCCAATCTACACATGACTCAGCACCTTTTCTCTTGCATTGTTAGCTGCATTGTAGCAGGATGTGGCTATGGTTAAAGCTTTGTAATCCAATCTACCCATGCTTGTGTGTAGCCCCAGGCAGGCTTTATGCTTTGCTTCCAATCTACACATGCTCACCACCTTCACTGCATGTGTAGCGCAGGAATTGGCCTTTGGTTAAGACTTTGTATCCAATCTACATGCTGTGTGTAGGCCCCAGGCATGGCTTTATGCTTCTTCCAATCTACACATCTCACCACCTCATTGCATTGTAGCGCAGGATGTGGCTATGGTTAAGGCTTTGTATCCAAATCTACATGCTGTGTGTAGCCCAGGCATGGCTTTATGCTTGCTTCCAATCTACACATCCAATCTACACATGCTCACCACCTTCCACTGCATTCGTAGCGCAGGATGTGGCTTAATGGTGGTTAAGAGCTTGTGTTATCCAATCTACATGCTGTGTGAGCCCAGGCATGGCTTTATGCTTGCTTCAATTACTACACATGCTCACCACCTTCAATTTGCATTTGTAGCGCAGGTGTGGCTATGGTTAAGAGCTTGCTGTATCCAACCTTCACTGCTAGCGCAGGAATGTGGCATGCTAAGAGTGTGTATCCAATCTACATGCTGTGTGTAGCCCAGCATGGCATATGCTTGCTTCCAAATTCATACACATGCTTTATGCTTAGCGCAGGAGTGGCTATGGTTAAGAGCTTTGTTCCAATCTGTGTGTAGCCCAGGCATGGCTTTATGCTTGCTTCAATCTACACATTGCTCACCACCTTCATTGAATTGTACAGATGTGGCTATGGTAAGACTGTATCCAAATCTACATGCTGTGTGTAGCCCAGCATGCTTTATGACTTGCTTCCAATCTACACATGCACCTTCACTGATTGTTAGCGCAGGATGTGCGCTATGCGTTCAGAGCTTTGTATCCAATCTACATGCTGTGTGTAGCCCAGGCGCATGCTTGCTTCCAATCTTGTAGCATGTAGCGCAGGATGTGGCAGGAGCTTTGTATTCCAATCTACATGGTACCCAGGCATGGCTTTATGCTTGCTTCCAAATCTACACCATGCTCACCACCTTCACGTTAAGACTATGGTTTAAGAGCTTGTATCCAAATCTACATGCTGTGTGTAGCCTCAGCATGGCTTTATGCTTGCTTCCAATTCTACAACTTTCACCAATCTACATGTGGCTTATGGTTAAGAGCTTTTGCCTGTCGGTAGCCCAGGCATGAGCATTTACCTTCACATGCATGCATTGCTTAGCGCAGGATGTGGCTTGGGTTAAGAGCTTTGCTATCCAATCTTACATGCTGTGGTCGCTTCCAATTCTATGCCTCACCACCTTCCCATGTGTAGCAGTATTGTGCTATGGTTTGGCTCTACATGTTGTAGCCAGGCATGGCTTGCTGCTTTCCCAATCTACACATGCTCCCACTTCACTGCATTGAGCCGCGCAGAGTATCAATCTTACACTTGTTGTTGCATGGGGCTTCCAATCTTACACTTGCTCAGCACCTTCACTGCATTGTAGCGGCGGATGTGGCTATGTTCAGAGCTTTGTATCCAATCTACATGCTGTTGTGTAGCCCCAGGCATGTGCTTTATGCTGCTTCAATCTACACATGCTCAGCACCTTCCACTGCATTGTAGCGCAGGATATGGCTATGTTAAGAGCTACATTGCTGGTGTAGCCCCAGGCATGGCTTTATGCTTGCTTCCAATCTACACCATGCTCACCACTTCACTGCATTGATAGCGAGGATGTGGCTCTATGGTTTAAGAGCTTTGTATTTCCAATCTACATGCTGGTGTGAATAGCCCAGCATGCTTGCTTGCTTACCAATCTGCAACTTTCAGCACCTCACCTGCATTGTGTAGCGAGGATCGTGAGCTATGGTTAAGAGCTTGTATCCAATCTACATGCCTGTTTGTGTACCCAGGCAGGCTTTATGACTTGCTTCCAATCTACAACAGACTCAGCACCTTCTCTGCATTGTAGCCGCAGATGTGGCTATGGTAAGAGCTTTGTATCCAATCTACATGCTGTGTGGTAGCCCAGGCAGCATGCTGTTATGCTTGGCTTCCAATACACATCAGCACTCACTGCTCACCACCTTCACTGCATTAGCGCAGGCATGTGGCTATGGTTAAGAGCTTTGTAAAATCCAATCATACATGCTGTGTGTAGCCCAGCATGGCTTTATGCTTGCTTTCCAAATCTACACATGCTCAACCACCTTCACTGCATTGTAGCGCAGGATGTGGCTATGGTTAGAGAGCTTTGTATCCAATCTACATGCTGCTGTGTGTAGCCAGGCATGGCTTATCTTGCCTTCCAATCTACACATGCTCAGCACCTTCACTGCATTTAGCGCAGAGATGGCTATGGTTAAGAGCTTGTATCCAATCTACATCTGTGTGTTGCATAGCGCAGGCATGTGGCTTATGCTGCTCTCCAAATCTAAACACATGCCTCAGCACCTTCATGCTGCTGCATTGTAGCCAAGGACTATGCTTTATGCTTGTTAGAGCTTTGTATGGTCTACTGTGCACCTTCATTATACTAGCAATTGCAGCGCAGAGGCATGTGCTATGCATGCTTAAGAGGCTTGATCTACAATTCAATAGCTGTGGAGCATTCATACTAGGCATACTTTATGGATATCAGGCTTAAGAGCTATCATCTAACATGCTAGTGTGTAGCCCAGGCATGGCTTTATAGCTTCCCATACTACACATGCTCAGCACCTTCACTGCATTGTTAGCGCAGTATATGGCTTGGTTAAGAGCTTTGTATTCCAATCTGCATTGCTGTGTGTAAGCCCAAGGCATGCTTTATGCTTTGCTTCATTACACAATGTCACCACCTTCACTGCATTGTAGCGCAGGTGTGGCTTATGGTTAGAGCTTTGATCCAATCTACATGCTGTGTGTAGCCCAGGCATGGCTTTATGCTTGCTTCCAATCTAGCACATGCTCAGCACCTTCCACTGCATTGTAGCGCAGGATGTGCTATTGGTTAAGAGAGCTTTGATATCCAATCACAATGCTACATGCTTTATGCTTGCTTCCAAATTACACAATGCTCAGTGCAGCGCCTATGGTTAAGAGCTTATGTTATCCAATCTACATAGCTGTGTGATAGCCCAGGCATGGCTTTATATGCTTCCAATCTACACATGATCCTCAGCACCTTCACTGCATTGTCTAGCGCAGGATGTGGCTATGGTAAGAGCTTTGTATCCAATCAATACATGCTGTGTGATAGCAACCAGGCATGGCTGTAATATGCTTCCAATCTACACATGCTCACCACCTTCCACTGCATTGTTGTAAGCGCAGGATAGCATGCTATGGTTAAGAGCTTTGTATCAATCTACAATGCTGTGTGTAGCCCCAGGCATGGGCTTATGCTTGCTCCAATCTTACACATTGCTTCACCACCTTACTGCATATGATACGCAGCGCAGGAGGTGGCTATGGTTCAGAGCTTTGTACAGTGGTGTAGGCCCAGGCATGCTTTATGGCTGCCTTTCCAATCTTTGCTTCAGCACTTCACTGCATTTGTAGCGCAAGGATGTGGCATAGGTAAGAGCTTGTAATCAAAATCCTTACATGGCTGTGTGCTGCGTGTAGCCCAGCCATGCTTAATGCTTGCTTCCAAATCTACCACATGCTCACCACCTTCACCTGCATTGTAGCGCAGGATGTAGGCTATGGTTAAGAGCTTTGTATCCAATCTACATTGCTGTGTGTAGCCCAGGCATGGCTTTATGCTTGCTTCCAATCTACACATGCCTCACCCACCTTCACTGCATTGTAGCGCAGCGATGTGGCTATGCGTTAAAGAGCTTTTGCGTATCAATCTACATGCGCTGTGTAGCCCACGGGCATATGGCTTTTATGCTGCTTCCAATCTACACATGCTCACACCTTGCACTTCACTGCATTCTGTGTAGCCGCAGTGCATGTGCTATGAGTAAGAGCTTTGTATCCAATCACATCTGTGTGTAGCTCCAGGCATGGCTTTATGCATTGCTTCCAATTCTACACCCATTGCTCACCACCTTCACAGCATTGTATGGCAGATTGGCTATGGTTCAGAGCTTTGTATCCATCTACATCTGTGTGTTTAGCCAGGCATGGCTTTATTGCTTCGGCATACATCATACAGTGCTCACCACCTTCACTGCCATCTCTGATTAGCCGCGATTGCACGTAGATCGTGGCCAGGATTTGCGGAATGGTTAAAGTTAAGCTCTAGCTTTGGCTATCCAATCTACCGATGAACGCCTGATCACAGCCCCATCCGACTGTGGTTTAGCCCAGGCCAATGGCCTTTAGACATGCTGCTCTCTCCAATCTTACACAATCACACGATGCTCACCTTACCTTCACGCATGCTTTAGCGCCAGGATGTGGCTATGGTTAAGAAGCTTTGTATCCAATCTACATGCTGTGTGCTACCCAGCATCTATTCCTTGTTAGCTTCCAATCTACACATCCAGCGTGCATGCTTTACCTTCATGCTTGCTTTGACATTCCTAGCGCAGGATGTGCTATGCCACCACCGTTCAGACTGCTTGTGCATCCAATCTACATGCTGGTCGTACGCCCAGGCATGGCTTTATGCATCGCTTCCAATCTACAACAGCCTCAGCACCTTCACGCATTGTAGCCAGGTATGCCTATGGTTAAGAGCCTTTGTATCACAATCTACATGCTGTGTGTAGCCAGGGCATGGCTTGATGCTTGCTTCCAATCTACACATGCTCACCACCTTCACTGCATTGTAGCCGTTAGACCACAGCTCCCGTCTCTCAATTATGGTTAAAGCAGCACTTCTGTATCCAACTACTAATATGGTTAAGAGGCTTGTATCTCCAATCTACATGCTGTTGTCTAGCCCAGGATGGGCTGCTTCCAATGCTTGCTTCCAATCTACACATGCTCTCACCACCTATCCACTGCATTGTAGCGCAGGATGTGGCTAGGTTAAGAGCTTTGGTTCAGATCCTATTCCATTGCTGTGTGTAGCCCAGGCATGGCTTTTATGCTTGCTTTCCAATCTACACATGCTCACCACCTTCACTGCATTGTCAATCGCGCAGGATGTGGGGCTGATGGTAAGCTAAGAGCTTTGTATTCCAATCTACATGCTGTTGTAGCCCCCCAGGCATGGCTGTTATGCTTGCTTCCAATCTACACATGCTCACCACCTTCACTGCATTGTAGCGCAGGATGTGGCTATGGTTCAGAGCTTTGTATCCAATCTACATGCTGTGTGTGTAGCCCAGGCATGGCTTTATGCTTGCTTCCAATCTTACACATGCTCAGCACCTTCACTGCATTGTAGCGCAGGATATGGCTATGGTTAAGCAGCTTTGTATCCAATCTACATGCTGTGTGTAGCCCAGCATGGCTTTTATGCTTGCTTCCAATCTACACATGCTCACCACCTTCACTTGCATTGTAGCGCAGGATTGTGGCTATGGTAAGAAGCCTTTTGTATCCAATCTACATGCTGTGTGTAGCCCAGGCATGGCTTTATGCTTGCTTTCCAATCTACACATGCTCACCACCTTCACTGCATTGTTAGCGCAGGATGTGGCTATGGTTCAAAGAGCTTTGTATCCAATCTACATGCTGTGTGTAGCCCCAGGCATGGCTTTATGCTTGCTTCCAATCTACACATGCTCACCACCCACTGCATAGTGTAGCGCAGGATGTGGCTATGGTTAAGAGCTTGTAGCTTTGTATCCAATCTACATGCATGCAGGCCAGGCATGGCTTTATGCTTGCTTCCAATCTACACATGCTCACCACCTTCACTGCATTGTAGCGCAGGATGTGGCTATGGTTAAGAGCTTTGTATCCCAATCTACATGCTGTGTGTAGCCCAGCATGGCTTTTATGCTTGCTTCCCAATCTACACATGCTCACCACCTTCACTGCATTGTAGCGCAGGATGTGGCTATGGTTAATAGCTTTGTATCCAATCTACAGCTGTGTGTAGCCCAGGCATGCTTTATGCTTGCTTCCCAATCTACACATGCTCACCAGGCATGTAGCGCAGGATGGCTTAAGAGCTTTGTCACCAATCTACATGCTGTGTTAGCCCAGGCATGGGCTTTATGGCAATACACATGCTCACCACCTTCACTGCATTGTAGCGCTGCTATGGTTGCTTTGTATCCAGGCATGCTGTGTGTAGCCCAGCAGCTTTATGCTTGCTTCCAATCTACACATGCTCACCACCTTCACTGCATGTAGCGCTGGCTATGGTTAAGAGCATTTGTATCCAATCACCGTGTTAGCCCAGGCATGCTTTATGTGCTTCCAATCTACACAGCTCACCACCTTCACGCAGTAGCGCAGGATGTGGCTATTTAAGATGTCATCCAATCTACATGCTGTGTTAGCCCCAATGGCTTTATGCTTGCTTCCAATCTACAATGCTCACCACCTTCACTGCATTGTAGCGCAGATGTGGCATGGTTAAGAGCTTTGTATCCAATCTACATGCTGTGTGTAGCCAGCATGGCTTTATGCTTGCTTCCAATCTAGACATGCTCACCACCTTCCTGCATTGTAGCGCAGGAGCTATGGTTAAGAGCTTGTATCCCTACATGCTGTGTGTAGCCCAGCATGGCATGCTTGCTTCCAATCTACACATGCTCACCACCTTTCACTGCATTGTAGCGCAGGATGTGGCTATGTTAAGAGCGTTGTATCCAATCTACATGCATGGCATTGTTTTTATCTTGCATGCAATGTTGTAGCCGCAAGGCATGTGGGCATGCTTTGTATCCAATCCTACATGCTGTGCAATTGTAGCGCAGCTTTATGCCGTATTGGTGGCATCACCACCTTACAGTTGTAGCCAGGGATTGCTATCCAATTCTTGGACCCACATAGCATGCAACCTTCTCTGCTGTGTGTAGCAGCGATGTGGCAGCTTTGTATCCAATCTACAATGCTTTATCTTTGCTATGCTTTATGCTTGCTTCCAATCTACACATGCTCACCACCTTCACTTGCAAGCCGCAGGATGTGGCTTATGGTTAAAGGAGCTGTAATCCAACTCTACATGCTTGTGTGTAGCCCAGGCATGGCTTTATGCTTGCTTCCAATCTACACATGCTCACCACCTTCACTGCATTGTAGCGCAGGATGTGGCTATGGTTAAGAGCTTTGTATCCAATCTACATGCTGTGTGTAGCCCAGGCATGGCTTTTATGCTTGCTTCCAATCTACACATGCTCACCACCTTCACTGCATTGTAGCGCAGGATGTGGCTATGGTTAAGAGCTTTGTATCCAATCTACATGCTGTGTGTAGCCCAGGCATGGCTTTATGCTTGCTTCCAATCTACACATTGCTCACCACCTTCAACTGCATTGTAGCGCAGATGTGCTATGGTTAAGAGCTTTGTATCCAATCTACATGTGTGTAGCCCAGGCATGCTTTATGCTTGCTTCCAATCTTACACATGCTCACCACCTTCACTGCATTGCGCAGGATGTTGGCTATGGTTAAGAGCTTTGTATCCAATCTACATGCTGTGTGTAGCCCAGGCATGGCTTTATGCTTGCTTCCAAATCTACACATGCTCACCACCTTCACTGCATTGTAGCGCAGGATGTGGCTTATGGTAAGAGCTTTGTATCCAATCTACAATGCTGTGTGTAGCCAGGCATGGCTTTATGCTTGCTTCCAATCTACACATGGCATTTGTAGCGCAGCCTCTTTGTATCCAATCTACATGCTGTGTGTAGCCCAGCATGGCTTTATGCTTGCTTCCAATCTACACATTGCTCACCACCTTCACTGCATTGTAGCGCAGGATTGGCTATGGTTAAGAGCTTTGTATCCAATCTACATTGCTGTGTGTAGCCCAGGCATGGCTTTAATGCTTGCTTCCAATCTACACATGCTCACCACCTTCACTTTGCATTGTTAGCGCAGGATGTGGCTATGGTTAAGAGCTTTGTATCCAATCTACATGCTGTGTAGCCCAGGCATGGCTTTATGCTATGGTTTGCTTTCCAATCTACACATGCTTGCTCACCATCCCTTCACTGCATTGTAGCGCAGGATGTGGCTATGGTTAAGAGCTTTGTATCCAATCTACATGCTGTGTGTAGCCCAGGCATGCTTTATGTGGCTCACCACCTTCTGCATTTTATGGCTTAAGAGCTTTGTATCCAATCACATGCTGTGTGTAAAGCCCAGGCAATGCTTTATGCTTGCTTCCAATCTACACATGCTCACCATCTCACTGCATTGTAGCGCTGGCTATGGTTAAGAGCTTTGCTATCCAATCTACATGCTGTGTGTAGCCAGCATGGCTTTATGCTTGCTTCCAATCTACACATGCTTACCACTGCATTGTAGCGCAGGATTGTGGCTATGGTTAAGAGCTTTGTATCCAATCTACATTGCGTGTGTGTAGCCCAGGCATGGCTTTATGCTTGCCCAATCTACACATGCTCACCACCTTCACTGCATTGTAGCGCAGGATGTGGCTATGGTTAAGAGCTTTGTATCCAATCTATGCTGTGTGTAGCCCAGGCAATGGCTTTATGCTTGCTTCCAATCTACACATGCTCCACCACCTTCACTGCATTGTAGCGCAGGATTGTGCTATGGTTAAGAGCTTTGTATCCAATCTACATGCTGTGTGTAGCCCAGCATGGCTTTATGCTTGCTTCCAATCTACACATGCTCCACCACCTTTCTCTGCATTGTAGCGCAGGATATGGCTATGGTTAAGAGCTTTGTATCCAATCTACATGCTGTGTTAGCCCAGGCATGCTTTATGCTTGCTTCCAATCTACACATGCTCACCACCTATCACTGCATGTAGCCGCAGGGCTATGTTAAGGAGCTTTGTATCCAATCTACATGGTTGCTTGCTTTGTTAGCCCAGGCATGGCTTTATGCTTGCTTCCAATCTACACATGCTCACCACCACTCATTTAAAGCGTGCAGGATGTGGCTATGGTTAAGAGCTTCTAGTCTACAAATGCTGTAGCCCAGGCATGGCTTTATGCTTGCTTCCAATCTACACATCTCACCACCTTCACTGCATTGTAGCGCATGTGCTATGTGTTTAAGAGCTTTGTATCCAATCTATCATGCTGTGGTGCGGCTTCCCAATCTACACATCTCACCACCTTCACTGTAGCACAGGATGTGGCTATGTAAGAGCATTTGTATCCAAATCCTACATGGCTTTACCCAGCCATGGCTTGCTTTCCAATCTACACATGCTCACCAACCTTCATGCATTGTAGCGCAGCGAGCGCAGGAGCTGTGGTATCCAATCTATGGTATAGCCCAGAGCTTTATGCCTTGCTTCCCCAATCTATCCAATCTAGCGCATGCTGGTAAGAGTGTAGCCCAGCTATGGTTAAGATGGCTTTATGCTTGCTTCCAATCTACACATGCTCACCACCTTCACTGCATTGTAGCGCTCAGGATGTGGCTATGGTTAAGAGCTTTGTATCCAATCTACATGCTGTGTGTTAGCCAGGCATGGCTTTATGCTTGCTTGGCTTCCAATCTACACATGCTCACCACCTTCCACTCGCATTGTAGCGCAGATGCTATGGCTATGCGTTCTTAAGCTGCTTTGTATCCAATCTACATCCTGTGTGTTATCTGCATGCTGTGTGTAGAGCGCAGGACATGGCTTTATGAATCCAAATTCTAACGATGCTTCCAATGCTTTGCTTCTACACATGCTCACAGCACCTTCACTGCATTGTAGCGCAGGAGGATGGTTGCTTTGGTATCCAAATCCTATGGTTAAGAGCTTCCAATCTTTGCACCTTTCCCTTATAAGCGCAGGAAGTGGCAATCTACATGCTGTGTGTAGCCCAGGCATGGCTTTTAGTGCTTGCTTCCAATCTACACATGCCTCAGCACCTTCTCTGCATTGTAGCGCAGGATGTGGCTATGGTTAAGAGCTTTGTATCCAATCTACATGCTGTGTGTAGCCCAGGCCCATGGCTTTTATGCTTGCTTCCAATCTACACATTGCTCACCACCTTCACTGCATTGTAGCGCAGGATGTGGCTATGGTTAAGAGCTTTGTATCCAATCTACATGCTGTGTGTAGCCCAGGCATGGCTTTATGCTTGCTTCCAATCTACACATGCTCACCACCTTCTTAGGTTAAGAAACTTTTGTAACAATCTACATGGCTGTGTGGTTTGGTAGCGCTTCAATCTACACAGCTCACCACCTCAGATGTGGCTATGGTTAAGAGCTTTGTATCCAATCTACATGCTGTGTGTAGCCCATGCTTGCTGGATCTACCACATGCTTCACCACTTCACTGCTTTTTCCCAATACCACATGCTCACCACCTTTCATTTGCTTAGCCCAATGTTAAGAGCATGGTGTGTGTAGCCAGCACATGCTTGCTCCAAAAATTTCTACCCCCCCCCCCCAAAAAAATGCAGGCTTGCTCCTATCACCACTCACTGCCATTGTAGCGCAGGATGTGGCTATGGTTAAGTATCCAATCTACAAGCTTTGTATCCAATCTACATGCTGTGTGTAGCCCAGGCATGTATCCAATCTTTATGCTTTTGCTTCCAATCTACACATGCTCACACCTTCACTGCATTGAGCGCAGGTTTGTGGCAGGCTACATGCTGTGTTAGCCAGGCAATGGCTTTTAATTGCTTTGCTTTCATCACCACATGCCTCACCACCTTCACTGCATTTAGCGCAGGATGTGTTTAAGGCCCCCCCAAATCTGCATGCTGTGTGTAGCCAGGCCATTGCTTATGCTACTTGCGCCAATCTAACACATTCTAATGCTCACACCTTCTCTTTCATTCATTGTAGCGCAGGATGTGTGCTTTATGGTTATGGTCAGAGCTTTGTATCCAATCTACATCTGTGTGTAGCCCAGGCAGGCTTTATGCTTGCTTCCAATCAACACATGTCACCACCTTCACTGCCCTAGCGCAGGTGCTCACCACCTTTGGCTATGGTTGCTTTGTATCCAATCTACATGCTGTGTGTAGCCCAGGCATGGCTTTATGCTTTCTTCCAATCTACACATGCTCACCACCTTCACTGCATTGTAGCGCAGGATGTGGCTTATGGTAAGAGCTTTGTATCCAATCTACATGCTGACCTGTGTTAGCCCAGGCATGGCTTTATGCTTGCTACAACATCCTATGGTTTAAAATATCTACAGTAGCCCAGCCCATCATGGCTTATATGCTTGCTTCCAATCTATGCTCACCTTCACTGCATTCACTAGCGCATTGTATCTGGCTATGGTTAAGAGCTATGGTTATCAGCAGCTTTGTACATGCTGTAGCCCAGCATGGCTTTATGCTTGCATTCCAATCTACACATGCTCACCACGCTATGGTTAAGAGCTTTGTATCCAACTACATTGTAGCGCATGCTTGCTTCCATATCTACACATGCACCTTCACTGGCTAGCCGCAGGATGTGTTAGCTTTGTATCCAATCTAACATGCTTAGCCCAGGCATTGGCTTTATGCTTGCTTCCAAATCTACACATCATTGCCTCACCATCACTGCATGTTGTGTATGTTATGCTTTGTATCCAATCTCATAGCTGTGTGTAGCCCAGGCATGCTTTATGCATTGTATGGCTGCATTATTGTTAGCGCAGGATGTAGGCTATGGTTAAAGAGCTTTGCTTTTAATCCAATGCTACACGCGTGTAGCCCAGGCATGGCTTTATGCTTGCTTCCAATCTACACATGCTCACCACCTTCATGCATGTGCGCTAGGATGATGGCTATGTTCAGAGCTTGTATCCAATCTACATGCTGTGTGGTTAGCCAGGCATGCTTTATGCTTGCTTCCAATCTACACATGCAGCACCTTCACTGGCATTGTAGCGCAGGATGTGGCTATGGTTAAGAGCTGTTTTATCCAATTTTGCTGTGTTAGCTTTGCCCATGCTGTGGCAGCCATGCTCACCACCTTCACTGCTTGTAGCGCAGGATGGGCTATGTTAAAGAGCTTTGCTTCCAATCTACACGCTGTGTGTACACATGCTTGCTTTCCAATCTACACTCACCACCTTCACTGCATTGTAGCGCAGGATGTGGCTGCGCCATGCGTTAAGAGCTTTGTATCCAATCTACATTGCTGTGTGTAGCCCCAGGCATGCTTGCTTCCAATCTACACATGCTACCAGCATTGTACCAGGATGTCTATGGTTAAGGCTGTATCCAATCTACATGCTGTTGTAGCGAGCAGGATGCTTGCTTCCAATCTTACACATGCCGCACCACCTCACTGCTATGGTAAGAGCTTTGTATCCCAATCTACATGCTGTGTGTAGCCCAGGCATGGCTTTATGCTTGCTTCCAATTACACATGCTCACCACCTTCACTGCATTTAGCGCAGGATGTGGCTATGGTTGTATCCAATCGTATTTATTGCGGTGTGAGAGCTTTTGCTTCAATCTATCACCAATCTACATGCATTGTGTGTATTCCAATCTAGCCCCAGGCATGGCTTTATGCTTGCTTCCAATCTACACATTTGCTCACCACTTCACTGCATTGTAGCGCAGGATGTGGCTATGGTTAAGAAGCTTTGTATCCAATCTACATGCTGTGTGTAGCCCCAGGCATGGCTTTATCTTGCTTCCATCTACACATGCTCACCACCTTCACTGCATTGTAGCGCAGGATGTGCTATGGTTAAGAGCTTTGTATCCAATCTACATGCTGTGTGTAGCCCCAGCCCAGGCATGGCTTTATGCTTTGCTTCCAATCTACACATGCTCACCCATGCCTTGCTTTCCTTCACTGCATTGTAGCGCAGGATTGGCTATGGTGTTAAGCAAAGCTTTGTATCCAATCAACATGCTGTGTGTATCCAAATTTCTAGCCTCGTGTGTAGCCCAGGCATGGGCTTTATAAAGCGCAGGAATGTTGGGTAATGGGTTGCTTCCAATCTACACATGCTCAAATCACACAAGCACCACTCTGC
This sequence comes from Microglena sp. YARC, assembly GCA_022414725.1. Taxonomy (NCBI): domain Eukaryota; kingdom Viridiplantae; phylum Chlorophyta; class Chlorophyceae; order Chlamydomonadales; family Chlamydomonadaceae; genus Microglena; species Microglena sp. YARC. The sequence goes on along the minus strand of JAJSRW010000194.1, from coordinate 5,213 downwards.
TGATTGGTAGCGCAGGATGTGGCTATAAGAGCTTTGTTTCGTATCCAATCCTATGCTGGTGTATGCCTGTGTGTAGCAGGGATGGCGCTCGTGCCTTCCAAAATTTGTACCACCTTCACTGCATTGTAGCGCAGGAATGTGGCAATATGGTTAAGAAGCTTTGTATCCAATCTACATGCTGTGTGTAAGCCCAGCATGGCTTTATGCTTGCGGGTGGGGGATTCCAATCTACACATGCTCACCACCTTCACATTGCATTTAGCGCAGGATGTGGCTATGGTTAAGAGCTTGCTGTTATCCAATCTACATGCTGTGTGTAGCCCAGGCATGGCTTTATGCTTGCTTCCAATCTACACATGCCACCACCTCACTGCAATTGTAGCGCAGGATGTGGCTATGGTTAAGAGCTTTGTATCCAATCTACATCGGTGTGCTTGTGTGTAAGCCCAGGCATGGCTTTATGCTTGCTTCCAATTTCTACACCATGCTCACACCTTCACTCATTGCTTGGTAGCGCAGGATGTGGCTATGTTTAAGATCTTTAGAGTATCCAATCTACTGTGGTGTAATGCTGTGTGTAGCCCAGGCATGCTTTATGCTTGCTTCCAATCTACACATGCTCCCACCACCTTCACTGCATTGTAGCGCAGGATGTGGCTATGTTAAGAAGCTTATGTATCCCAATCTACCTGCTGTGTGTAGCCCAGGCATGGCTTTATGCTTGCTTCCAATCTACACATGCTCACCACCTTCACAACTGCGCCATTGTAGCGCGCAGGGGATTGTGGCTATGGTTAAGAGCTTTGCTATCCAATCTACATGCTGTGTGATAGCCCAGGCATGGCTTTATGCTTGCTTCCAATCTTACACATGCTCACCACCTTCACTGCATTGTAGCGCGGTATGTGGCTATGGTAAGAGCTTTGTATCCAATCTACATGCTGTGTGTAGCCCAGCATGGCTTTATGCTTGCTTTCCCAATCTACACCATGCTCACACCGAGCTTTCACCTTTCATTGCATTGTAGCGCAGGATTGGTGGCTATGGTTAAGAGCTTTGTATCCAATCTACATGCTGTGTGTAGCCAGGCATGGCTTTATGCTTGCTTCCAATCTACAACATGCTCACCACCTTCACTGCATTGTAGCGCAGGGATGTGGCTATGGTTAAGAGCTTTGAGATCCAATTCTACATGGCTGTGGTGCTAGCCCAGGCATGGCTTTAATGCTTGCTTCCAATCTACACATGCTCACCACCTTCACTGCATTTAGCGCAGGAATGTGGCTATGGTTAAGAGCTTTGTATCCAATCTACATGCTGTGTGGTAGCCAGGCATGGCTTTATGCTTGCTTCCAATCTCTACAACACATGGCTCACACCACCTTCACTGGCATTGTAGCGCAGATGTGCTATGGCGTTAAAGCTTTTGTATCCAATCTACCATGCTGTGTGTAGCCCAGCATGGCTTTATGCTTGCTTCCATCTACACATGCTCACCACCTTCACTGCATTGTATGCGCAGGATGTTGGCTATGGTTAAGAGCTTTGTATCCAATCTAAACATGCTGTGTTGTAGCCCAGGCAAAATGGCTTCTATGCCTTGCTTCCAATCTACACATGCTCACCACCTTCACTGCATTGTAGCGCAGGATGTGTGGCTATGGTTAAGAGCGTTGTATCCAAACTACAATGCATGCTGTGTAGCCCAAAGCCAAATGCCTTTTATGCTTGCTCCATCGTACACAACATGCCTCACCAACTTCCTGCATCTGTAGCCGCCAGATCTGCGCTATGGTAAGAGCCTTTGTACCAATCTACATGCTGTGTTGGTAGCCCAGGCTATGGCTTTAATGCTTTGCTGCCAATCTACACCATGCCTACCACATGCACCACTACCTGCACATGCTTGTAGGCAGGATGTGGCTATGAAGAGCTTTGGTAATCCAGCTTCTGCATGCTTGTCCCATGCTTACACTACACATGCTCAGTGTGCAGTAGCAGGATGGTATGTAAGAGCTTTGTTATCCAATCTACTGCTGTGTAGCCAAGGCATGGCTTTAGCTTGCTTCCAATTCTACACATGCTCACCACTTGCTCTGCCAACTCAGTGTCCAGGAGCCTTTGTGGCGTTTTATTTGCTCTACATGCTCCTGTATAAACTGCATTCACTGCATTGTAGCGCGCTATGGTCAGAGCTTGTGGTCTACAATGCTGTGTGTTAGCCCAGCATGGCTTTATGCCTTGCTTTCCATCTACACATGCTCCAGCCACCTCCACTTGCATTGTGCGCAGGATATGGCTATGTTAAGAGCTTTGTATCCCAATCTACAATGCTGTGTTGGTAGCCAGGCATGGTTTATGCTTGCTTCAATTTACACAATGCTCACACAAGCACCTTCACTGCATTGTAGCGGCGCAGGATGTGGCTATGGTTAAGAGCTTTGTATCCAATCTACATGCTGTGTGTAGCCCAGGCATGGCTTTTTTATGCTTGCTTCCAAATCTACACATGCTCCCCACTCACCTTGCACTGCAATGTAGCGCAGCGCAGGATGTGGCTATGGTTAAGAGCTTTGTATCCAAATCTACAAAATCTGCTGTGTGTAGCCCAGGCATGGCTTTATGCTTGCTTCCAATCTACACATGCTCAGCAGCACCTTCAACTGCATTGTAGCGCAGGAAAAATGTGGCTATGGTTAAGAGCTTTGTATCCAATCTACATGCTGTGTGTAGCCAGCATGCTTTATGCTGCCTTCCAAACTAACACCGATGCTGCCTCCCCCACCTTCACTTGCATAGTGTAGCGCAGGATGTGGCCTTATTGGTTAAGGAGCTTTGTATCCAATACTACATGCTGTGGTGTAGCCCAAGGCCAATGCTTTAATGCCTTTGCTTCCAATTCTACACATAGCTCAGCACCACCTGCACATGCATTGTAGCCGCAGCATGGATGTGCTATGGTAAGCGCAGATGTTGCTATGGTTTAAGAGCTTTGTATCCAATCCTAAAACATCACATGCTGTGTGCCCAAAGCATGCTTATGCTTGCTTCCAATCTACACATGCTCACCACCTTACTGCATTTGTAGCGCATCGAGATCTACAGCTTGCTATGTTGGTAGCCCAGCTTTGTATCAATCCATGCATGGCTTTATGCCAGGCATCCCAATGCACTTTCCTTATCTTCACTGCATTTGTCACAGGCACCTTCACTGCGTAGCGGTTTAAGAGCTTTGTATCCAATCTACATGCTGCTGGGTGTAGCCCAGGCATGCTTTTTATGCATTTGCTCCCAATCCTACACCATGGCTCACCACCTTGCATGCAATGTAGCGCAGGATTGCTATGGTTTTAAGACAGGCTTTTGTCCAATCAATACATGCTGTGTGTAGCCCAGGCATCGGCTTTAAAATGCTTCTTTCCAAATCTAGCACTATGGCTCACCACCTTCACATGCATTGTAGCGCCAGGAATGTCCTATTGGTTAAGACTTTGTTATCCAATCTACATGCTAGTGTGTAGCCGCAGGCCATGGCTTTTTATAAATTGCTTGCTTCCACTACAAATGCTCACATCGGACACACCTTCCCCACCTTGGCATTGTAGCGCAGGATGTGGCTATGTAAGAGCTTTGTATCCAAATAGACTACATGCCTGTGTGTTAGCCCAGCCCAGGCATGGGGCTTTATGCTTGCTTCCAAATCTACACATGCTCACCACCTTCACTGCATGTAGCCGCAGGATGTGGCTATGGTTAAGAGCTTTGTATCCAATCTACATGCTGTGTGTAGCCAGACCCAGGCCATGGCTTTATGCTTGCTTCCAATGTCTACACATGCTCACCACCATCTTCACTGCATTGTAGCGCAGGATGTGCTTGCTATGGTTAAGAGCTTTTGTATCCAATCCATCTCCTCCAACTTTTAAACAACTAAACAAAAACATAGAAAGACAAACACAAGAACAGCCGAAAAAAAATACCATTCCTCCAAAACGAAACATATGCCGCCATGTGTAGCCCAGGCATGGCTTTATGGGTGCTTGCTTTTTCACTTCCAATTCTAACACACACATGCGCTCTTGATACCATCACTTTCACTGGGGCATTGTATACGCAGGATGTGGGGCTATGGTTAAGAGCTTGTATCCAATCTACATGCTGTCTGTGTAGCCCAGCATGCTTTATGCTTGCTATCCAATCTACACATGCTCACCGACCTTCCACTCATTTGAAGCGCAGCGCATGGGCTATGGTTAAGAAGCTTTGATCCAAATCTACATGCGGTGTAGCCAAGCATTGCTTTATGCTTGCTTTCAATTACACATGCCTCACCACCTTCACTGTCATTGCTATGCGCAGGAGGCTATTCGTAAAAAGCTTTGTATCAATCTACATGCTCGTGTTAGCCCAGGCATGGCTTTATGCCTTGCTTCCAATCTACACATGCCCTCAACACCTTCACTGCAATCGTAGCGCAGAATTGGCTAATGGTTCAAGAGCTTTGTATCCAACTCTACATGCTGTGTGTAGCCCAGGCATGGCTTATGCTTGCTTCCCAATCTACCACATGCTCACCACCTTCACTGCACCTGCTAGCCCGCAGAGTGTGGCATATGGTTAAGAGCTTTGTAGCCAAATCTACAATGCTGTGTGTAGCCCCAGCATGCTTTATGCTGCTTCCAATCTTACACAGATTGCTCACCACCTTCTCTCATGTAGCGCAAGAGTGGCTATGGTTAACAGCTTGTATCCAATCTACATGCTGTGCCTGTAGCCCAGGCATGCTTATGCTTGCTTCCAATCTACACATGCTCACCACCTCTCTGCATAGTAGCGCAGATGTGCTATGCTTAAGCAGTGCTTTGTATCCATATCACATTGCTGTGTGTAGCCCAGCATGCTTATGCTTGCTTCCAATCACACATGCTCACCACCTTCTCTGCATGTTAGCCGCAGGATGTGCTCATGTTAAAACCTTTGTATCCAATCTACATGCTGGTGGTAGCCAGGCATCTTTATGCTGCTTCCAATCTACACAAGCTCACCACCTTCACTGCATGTAGCGCTCACGGATTGTGGCTATGGAAGACATCCAATCTACATGCTGTGTTAGCCCAGCATGGCTTTATCTTGCTTTCCATCGTACACATGCTCAACCACCTTCACCGATCTGTAGCGCACGGAAATGTGGCCTATGGTAATCTCTCTCTTTT